>CANSGD010000917.1:0-249065 GCA_947645195.1 Patellifolia procumbens
ATTACTAATTATTCATTATTATTAACACTATCATCATAATTAATATTTATCTTTACATTATTATTGTTTTTAAATATTATTTATATATTTATTAAATTTAATTAATTCAATTCGCTCACTAATTTAACTAATTCAGTTTACTCTGCCCGCCCGCTCAGTCCAATCAGTTCCGCCCGCCATGAGCTTTAGCTTCATTAGTTTGGTTGTTTTCAGAAAATCTAAATGGGCTCTAAATATATTAATTAGGTTGGTTTTTTTCGCGGTTAGATTTTAAAAAAAAAAAAATGAAGGGTGAGGGGTGGCATGGCTTTTGTTTAACATAGAGGAGGTTCTGGCATGGGGTGAGAGTGAGTGGGGTGACTCATCAATTGGAAAAAAAAAAAACAAAAAGGGGGAAGGGGCTTGTTTCTTCACGAGCAGGAACAGAGGGGAGAAGAGAAAGAGAACAGGGAGGCGAGAACGAGAGAAACAGAGGAAGAGGAAGAGAGAAAGAGAGAGAGAAGGAGGCGGACGGAGGCGCGGCTCTGATGGGAAGACGCAACAGGGCTGATACGAGGCGAAGGAGGGAGAAAAGAAGGAGAAGCGCGCAGCAATTGGTCGCGAAACCCAGGCCATCTCCGGGCAATTTCAAGGCAAGTAGAGGGGGAAATAGGTAGAGCAAGTTCCAAAACACCAAATCCCCCTTAAACTATTTCACCGATTAAGCTCAAAATTTGGGGAGTTTCATTGAGAGGGATGTAGGAGTGCGTTAGAGGAAGGTCACGCGAGCCACTGGCGGCAACCAGCGGTTGTTCCACCACCACACCACCACCAGCATATGCTCACTTTGAAACCCTTAACTGAGGTACTAAACCAATACTTTTTAATTCTATAATCTCAATTCAGTTTCAAATAACCATTGTGAACTAGTTGTTATGGGATTTTATCTGAATTCAGCTGTAAGTTAGATACAAATTACAATCGAATAGTTATCAATTGTATGGTTGTTGCAATTCAGTTGTAATTGTGTCACCACTCTATGTCAGAAAGAAATTGATCGAGGTTGAGTCTATGTTGCTATTGTTGTTTGAGTTTGTTATTTTTGCTATCTGTTAGGTTCTTTAGTTAGGGTTCAATCAGTTTTTATCTATCTGTAATACCAAATCGAGGTTAGAAACTGAATTAGTTGTTGATTTTGAATTATGAGGCTAAGAGTGAAATTTCTTGGAGTATGAAATTTGTTAATCGTTGAATAGCTAAGACTCGTCTGAAGTCATTAGCATTGAGTGAATGATCAAGTATGTTTAACCTTTAGAGTGTGAAATGGAATAGTATATACCGAATATTTGGGTTAATATCAAAATGAGGATAAAATAATCATTCAGTGTGGAGGTTAGAAGTATGGAAGAATTTAAGGTTGTTGGTTTATCTTGCAAGGAGTATATAGGAAGTATTCTTGGATTTTTATTTGAAAGTAAGTTCTTGGAATAATCTAAATGTGTACCAGATTGTTGAGTGTTAGTAGATAATTCGCTGCCGCATATCTAATCTAGAACTTAACAGCAACTAAAAGGGTGGTTGGAATAGGATACATTATGCTTTTGGAATTTAAGAATTTCATAATTATCTTTCATAATTAGTTATTGAAATAGCCTAGGTTCACTTATGAATTGAGTTAAGTAACTCTAATAATAAGAAATGAGTAAGGGATCAGATCACTATTAATTTGGAAAGTAATTTGAATCGGCTTATAGAATTGAGTTAATTAGTTTTGGCCAAAAAGAATCGAGTTAGTTAGTTCAGTGTAATTAAGAAACTTAAGTCCAAGTCTAAAGATTTCCGTTAGTTAGGAGCAATATAAATATGAACTGGATATAAGCTCGAGAGTTCTCGATAAATTAAATATATTGTATAAGTGTCATTAATTGTGGTTTTCGTCTAAGAACGAGGATGACCTAGGTGTCAATCGAATAGTAATCAAGAGTATAGAATAGACCCATTTAGAGTTTTATATTAACCTATCTATGTCACTAGTATTGAGATTAGTTCTAAATGGTTTAAAAGCTAATGTAACCAAAGTTAACCAGTTAGTGAACGAGCTAAAGTCTATCATGATTGTAAATCAATAAGTTCATTAATTGTGATGAGGTTCTAACTAAGGAATTAAAATATGAAAGTGTAAAGAATAAGGGTTGTTGTGTGTATACTATAACTTGATATTAGTTTTAATGATTGCTTCTAGTAATAAATAGAAATTTGTAAAAGCCATAGCCAAGGTTAGTAAAGACTATATAAACGAAGTAAGCAAATAGTGAAGTAGACCATCCTGATCTTATGAAGTCTATGTTTGTAAGATTTGCAGAACCTTCTTAGTGAGTAACCAAGCTATGTAAATGTCCTAGTTGTTAGTTTCAGTTGTTATTGGCTTAGGAAATTCACAATGGAACATGATTAAAGGAGAACAGGTAGGGTTAGCTTATGTGAGTGATTCTAATATAAGATAAATATCGATCTTATGAGAATAGTATAGTGTATGTTTCATAGGAAGTATGTCTCATATGTCGGAAGATTAAATTAGCTATAGTTGAGGATATTCTATTCTTACTCCACCGAGCGTTGACATGTGAAAAGCCATTGGAGACATTTTGAGTTTAGAACGAGAAACTTGGGATATGTTATGAGCTTTTGGGATATAACAAGGTTATGTATATGTTATTATGTTTTCCAAAGCCTATTTTTGTAACGTGAAACATAATTTATAAAGTAAAGCGTATTTTATTGTGTGAAAATGTGATTTGTGTAATATGGTGAGAGTCACCAATGTGCATATATTAAAAACAATATTATCAATGGAGCAACGTGTGAACATGCACCTAAGCTAGAGCGGCTAGAGTCTCTAGCTGTTGCCTTTCAGGATGGGCGAAATTCTGGCGTTATAGGACATGTCCGATTTAAGTCTTGCAAGCAGAACAGTAAAAAGTGGGGTGACGACACTCAACAGTTTGGAGACAGCCAAAACTGTGTGGTACCCCTCTCCATTCGCGTTCACACCAAGATAATAAATAACGAGTGTTTCTTGTAAGAAACTTAAATGTTGTGGAAGTAAATTGAGTTTCCAAATATATATTATATCAATGATATATTTTGTTATGAAGTACTATTTTGGTAATGAATAATATAATGTTTCAATATTCATTTCAGTAAATGGTTGAGGTAAATATGGTTATATGAGTTGGATGTGAACATATGTGATGAGTGTTTTAAACAAAAACCACCAAAGCATGTTTTACTTATTTTACGGGTTTAGTACTCAGCGCGTTGCTGATGTGAGTCAAATATTTGTCTTGTCATTTCTGTGGCCTGTCACTTGGGTGGGTGGCAGTGTCGTATTAGTTTCAGGTGGAGGCAATGAAGTTGTGAAAGCTTGAAGCGGAACTCTTATGCCTTGTGGATGCTTGAATTTGATAAATTGCTTGGATGATTGGTGGTTGGATGGATTTGATTAGCCAAACTTGAATTTTGCCTGCTTGAACGATTCTTAGTCTTGAAAATGTTTTGAGCTTTGATTTGTTTTTATCTAAGGGGTGAGGCAATCTATTCCATGTTCATGTTCTGTTTGCTTGAGGACAAGCAAAGGTTTAGCTTGGGGGAGTTTGATATCACGTATTTATATACAGTTTTCTCCCTTATCTACAAGCTAATTTGTGCGTCATTGGAGCTCTTGGGAGCTATTTTATGCTAACTATCGTATATAGTTGTGGTTTTGTGTTTTAGTGTTGAATTGCAAGTTTTAAGGAGTTTTCTCCTTATTCCCGAGCAATTCGGAAGCAACCACGGCTTTACGAGATCTTACGAGGCGCGTAGGATGGCTCACGAGCTTTATGAGTGGTTTAGGAGGTCCCAAGACCTCTAAACGTGAAGAATTGAGAGCTAAAGAGTCAAAAAGGAGTTTTCCGTACGTTGATCGGGCAAAAATGGCCCGATCGGGCGAAGATATTGTGATCGGGTAGAGAAGTTGCGGACCCGATCGGGCAAGGCGTGCCCGATCCGATCGGGCGAGCATCCATGTGCCCAGACCCGATCGGGCAAGGCCCACCCGATCGGGCTGGCCCAAAAAATCACTTTGATTAAAGTTGGTTGCTGCTGCGTTGAATAATCAAAAGAAGCAGGCTGGACTTGGCTGCTATTGGCCCGATCGGGCAACTATACCCGAAGCCCATCGGGTGTACCTAATATACTGCCAGCGTACAACTTCAAGGAAGTATTGGGCCTGTCATTGCTGTTGTGTTGTGCGCGCATGAGGAATGCAGCTGGGCCTCCCTCCTTTCGCCCGATCTGCCACCCGATCGGGCCTGCGATCGGGTGAAGCCCAATCTCTCATTTCATGTGTTGTTGATGTTGGGCGGCCAAAAAGGGAGATTTGAGAAAATAGTTTCACTATAGGCCCGATCGGGTGGACTTTGGCCCGATCGGGTCCTGTGCAATTACTTCGCGATTTCGTCTTTTAATTCCGAAATTAGTTAGACTTTGAGTGGCATTATAAATACCTTTTTCCTCATTATTTTAGGGACATCTTTTTACTGCTTTAGACTCTAGTTTATTTCTCATTGTTCTTAGTTTAGTTTATTCACTTTAGATTAGATTAAAGGTGATCAGACCTATTCGATTTCAATAAAAGTTCCTGCTTTCTGTCAATTGGTATTCTTCTTTTCCCTAATCTCTTTTACTTCTCTTAATTGCTTACTTTAAGTATTTAATTATTCATGATGCAATTGTTAGGGTTTCATATTAGTTTTGTTGTTGTTAATTCGATTATGAGTGAGTAGTTCTCTTTCTAGGGTGTTAGATAGGGAAGCCATGTTTATACCATGATTGTGATTTAGATTTCTATCAATTTCTAGGGCTTGATTAGGGTGATTGTGATGTGGTTTGTTCTTATTGAGTAATTAATGTCAGTGTACAATTTCATTGATTGCTTGTGGTTAATAGTTATTTGCACAGATCCGTCTTACGACCAGAGGCCTAGGACACGTCAGTAGTTCTGATTACGTTAGTGAACATGCGGCGTATGTTGAACTATGAGCGTTGAGTCTTAACCATAGCTCAACACATGCTCTAATCCCCCGACTCTCGACTTAGGTTTTGATAGTAGTTGACCCTATTTGATTGGTATAAGCATGGTGGACCGACCTAATACCTTAGGTTTTTAGTCCATAGTTAATTCCTCGATTTAATTCGTCTTCTTTAGTTTAATCATTAGTTCAGTTAATTCTTATCTGTTTTGATCTGAAGTAGCTGATTGGTGGAATATTAATTTAGAAACTCTGTCTCCCTGTGGATTCGACCCTGCTTCCATTGACTACCTTAGTTAGAGGACTGTAGGTTTATCTTTGAATAGGTGATACGACTAAACCCTATCAAATTTTGGCGCCGTTGATTGGTTGGTTGAATAGGAGTTTGTTTATAATGAGTTATATTATGCTTTATTTTTTTGTTTGGGATTGAGACCGAATGACTCTATAATTGAAGTTTTAAATAAAAGATACTATTTTGTGGACCCATAACCCATATGTTCCAGGGTCGTGTATTTAAAGTTGTTTCCGCTGCGAGTTTTATCTAAATCATAATTGATTATTATTAGTTCGATGTTCATGAAGGTTTGTGATTTCTAAGCGTGTTTAGCTAGAAGCTCGGGAGGTCGGGCTGTTACAAAAAACATAGAAAGTTTATTGCTTAGTTTGAATTGAATTTTCCAAATAGTATATTATGTTACAAAATCATAATTGAATTATGAACTATGAATCCTACAAGGAATTAAATAAAGTTTTTCGGAGAACCATTTGAGTAAATGGTTTGGAGTATACAATAAAAATATGAGTTAACACGATTATATTTATGGTGGAGCAAATGGTCCGGGTCAACATTACTTTTAATAAAAAAGCGATAATGGTATGGTGGAGTGATGTTTTCGTCCATGCTTAAAAGTTAAGGAGGGATGGTAACATCACACGTAACGAAATACAACTTTTACCCATGTATATGTATATATAAATTTATATATATATATATATATAGTTTGGGTTCATGTGAGAACCACCTTATTATGAGAACCTCTCTTACTATGAGAACCGCCTTTTTAACCGTCGGATTATATTAAATAGAGGGCTATGATTTGCCTCATTCACATGCACACACATCGGACTTTCTTCTTCTCTTTTTCTCTCTCCTCTTGCAAAAACACAAGTATGCAGCCACCACTACTCAATCCGACTCAAATGGCGTTCTTTGTTGCAGTGTTTAGGGTTTTTGAAATTGGAACTCAAATTGTTAGATGTGACAACGGAAGAACAAACAAGTACTACATATATGCTCGACTTCAATTAACGAAAACTAAAAGCCTTTAAATAGGCTTGACTTAAACTAACAAAGCAAAGCTAATTAATTGGGAATGCAATCCCACGTTTTACTCCACCAACCTATCCACTAACAACAAAGCCAAAGATATGCTAGTAAACCACTAACCTTAAAATAAGGAACCAACTAACAACTAACTCTAATGCTATGCTAATCTACTGACTTTGATACCTACGTTCCTAAACAATAGGAACCAGCTTTGAAGGACTAATTCCAACACACCCCTTCCTTCAAAGTTAGGGAATTCAGCAAAAAACGAGACTGCAACCACAAAAACGACTGCAACTTGAATGAAGTTAGGATTAGGACTCATGATGGTTCCTAACTCTTATATTTCCATGGATACAAAAAAATTCATAACTTTTATTTGACTTCGACTACAACCATGAACACGACTACCAAACGACGAACCCTCGACTATAACTCGACCACGAATACGACCTTGACTACGACCATGAACACGACCTCGTACACAACCTTGACCTTGACCTTGACCTCGTCCTTCTTGACTTACACGACCATTACCACCTCGACCATAACCGTAACCACGACCACGACTGTCTCTACCACGACCACGACTGTTACTACCTCGACCACGACCACGACTGTTACTACCTCGACCACGACTTCCATCATAATACTGATCATCCGATATTTGCCCTTCAACTTGAAATGCTTTTTCTTCTCCTACATCCTCACCTTTACTTACCCAAGACTCATGAGCTAACAAAGAGCCCATTAACTCATCAAAAGAATAACTAGACAAATCTTTTGACTCCACAATTGCAGGAACAACATGTTTCCAATCTTTATTCAAACTTCTTAAAACTTTACTCACAACTTATTCACTACTAATATTCTCACCATAAGACCTCATTTGACTTACAATTGCAGTTATTTTAGATAAATAACTTTGAACAGATTCTCTATCACCCATAACTAACTCTCCAAAACTACGACGAAGAGTTTGCAACTTCACCTTCAATACCTTTTGATCACCCAAGTACTCTTGTTTGAGCACCTCCCATGCCTCTTTTGCTGTCTTACTAGATGAAATTCGAGGAAATATTTCATCATCTACTGAAGATTGGATAATAAATAATGCTTTCGTATTCCGTTTTCGACTTTCACGCAGACTTTGATCGGGTTCTGCCGGTGCTTCGACCGGTTCTTTGTACCCATTCTCAACAATATCCCATAACTCTTGAGATTGAAACATAGTTTGCATCTTGATACACCATTGATGATACTTCTCACCCTTAAAGATTGGAATTAAAGGTTGAAAGGACGAATTGACTCCATTATTTGCCATAGTTACACTCACTGTGTTTAACACTCAAAACTCACGACTGGATTTTAAAGGTTTAGGATCGAACCTGGATTAGCTCGGATACCATGTTAGATGTGACAACGAAAGAAGAAACAAGTACTACATTTTTGCTCGACTTCAATTAACGAAAACTAAAAGCCTTTAAATAGGCTTGACTTAAACTAACAAAGCAAAGCTAATTAATTGGGAATGCAATCCCACGTTTTACTCCACCAACCTATCCACTAACAACAAAGCCAAAGATATGCTAGTAAACCACTAACCTTAAAATAAGGAACCAACTAACAACTAACTCTAATGCTATGCTAATCTACTGACTTTGATACCTACGTTCCTAAACAATAGGAACCAGCTTTGAAGGACTAATTCCAACACAAATCGAATTCATTAGTTCGTTTGCCCACGAATTTATTTATTTCCGACAATTTGTTCTTACCAACTCCTTTAGTATTTGAATCACAAATATTGTGAAGCTGTAAAATGCAGCACTAATGGCGTCAATGGCGGCGACGTTGTTCCTCATATAAACATTAATGGAGGTAATATCGTTGATTTCTTAATTCTTTAAAATTTATGTCATTCGATATTGTAATACAATATTATTCTAGAATGGACGAAGAAAACAAGAAGGAAAGAATCAAGCAATTTCGTTGAAATCACTAGAATTACTTATTAAAGTAGAGCTTTCCTAATATTTGACCTACTGTTGCAGGGCCGTTCTCGAGTAATATTAGGCCCGGGGCGAGAGTATAAAAATGGGCCCTTAACGCATAAGATATGAAAATAAATATGCAATGTAAAATTTTTATCAGAAAAATTAAATTTAATCAAACAAAAATTCAAAATCTAAAAAAACAAAAATGTATTTAAACATAGAAATACTTTTAAAAAAAGAATAACTATGTCACCATATTAAAGTTTTTTAGGCAATACAATTATATATACAAAAGACAAATTATAAAACTTCCCAATGTCTACTTCAATAATATTATATTCCTATTATTTTTCTTAATTAGCTTAAAAATTAGCATCATCAGATTGATCGGAAAATCAAAGAAAAAATCGCACATTATTTTTGTACGTTATGATTATCTACAATAAGAAAATTTGCATATTCTTATCTATTATGTACAGTAAAATAGATTGAAAAATTGGAAATAAACTTATCTTTCTTGTAACTTACCTCAACCCCAAGTCCCCAATCCTTTGTTAGGTTTTAGAAATAAAATTGCAACAAAAGTTCTTCTAACCCAAAAATAACTCTTTTAGGCTTCCAATTTCTATGATAACATGCAGCTCTAAGAGAATTGGTCATAATTTTTTTTTAAAAAGACAACCAAGAACTAAGTATAATTTATAAAGGTACTCACCTGTGTCAAGAGTCTAATCTCCTTGAAGTCGCAGGCCATGGATTGATATAGAATAGAAAACTAGATAATTTTGCATATTAACACATACATCCAGCACAGGAAAGAAGTTAACGGCATAGTGCAATTAATTCTGTCAAACTAAATATATACTTTATTTGCAAAGAGGGATTTGAGAGTTTTATTTTTGGGAACTTTCGATAATTAATGACCAGTGAATGTGTTATTATGGGGAAAGAGGAAGGAGTGATTGCGTGATATTGGTAAGCGGAGAAGATCATGCATGATTAACTGGATCTATTGTAACTGAATTTTTTTTTTTTTTTTTTTAACTACAACCAATTTAATTTTTTTGCCCGGCCCAGGGCCGGCCCTGTACAGTTAGTTATAATTGGTATAGTGATTACAAGAGCAAAGTTGGTCTTATAACTCTTATATGATTAAATTAAGCTGAGTAATGCTAGAAAGTTCGTAAGTGCTACGCAATCTTCTTTTATATTTAGGGCTCACATTATTGTATTTATATTTGAATCGGCAAACACTTTGTAAGCTCTATGTTTTGATGTTGGTAATCAGATACCTTCTCTTAGCATCCTAGTATAATTGCATTCTTAAAATGTGAATATGAGTTCATGCTGTGACTCTTAATACATCAATCAGCTCGACGTGGACATAAAACATGAGTTTATGTGTAATAACGAGGAATCAATATATGTCTTGTAGTTTTCATTTTATATAGAATGGATTGGACTTCGAATCATTGATTGTGGGATAGATGGGCACTGGAAAATGTAGCCTCAGGTTAGTAACTTTGAGTTTTTATTGCGTATAAAGTGGTCCTTACATTGAATTTCCTAACATAAGAAGTGACTAACTTTTTATGACTTTTTTTCACTATTGTTATGTTTAGTCTGAACATATAGGGAATTGGAGGTAGCATTCACCTATGTTAAGTCATGGACTAGTTTCTTTAGGCCTTCGGACGCCTAGCAAGCCTTCGCTGACTCATGTTTATTTACTCTTTAATTTGAAGGATGACCCCTACAGGCCGCATTACTTGTCAACTATGGTCTTGCATGACCCTCATGCCTCTTGTCAGCCATGTCTGCCATCTAACAGCTTGCTATTAATTCTGCATTCATTTTAGTCTTGTAGTTGAAGACGATATTGCTTGTTAGTTCACTACGATATTAAGATTATTCAGTTAAAATGGACCTTGAACTATGTCTTCTTCTATTATTTAATTATGAATATGATATTGTTGCTTCATTTATTAGCCATGCCTGAAGCTTTTGAGGGGAATCCTAGAATTCTTTAGCATAGATTTAGCTTTGGCACTTAGTTAGGAGACCAAAGTTTATTAATGCTACATGATTTAGTAGTTTTAGAAACTTTTTTACTCGGTTAAATGTGTCGTCTGCCATTCTATTGGTTTAACAATTTTTTTTTTTTCAGATTACTGCTTTATTCGTGGAGGGTAATACACCATACTTTTTATTGGGTCTACTTGGTTTTGCGGGTTGTGAATGACATTTAAGCTCAATTGGTGTTTAGAGCATTTGTAAATATTTGGTAACTAAAGTTCGTACTTCGATTTTGTGAATAGCGCAATGAGCCTTTTTGTTAGTCCATTTTGGATGATGTAACTATGTTACATATCTTTTGATAGGAAAAAGCGGCTTATTCTTCGTAATTAACAAGAACTCCACGATTGTTGTGCATATGAAAGTAAGCTGGAAAATTGTGGTGGTGTTCGGAAAAAAAGTATATAAATAAGTTGTATTAAAGCTCTACCCTTTAACGATATTTAGATCACCCCTTATAGGCAAATGTAATCAATCACGCTAAATTTGGTGGTGAGTGGTGACGTTGGATATAGCAGCATTTCTTTTATGATATAGTTTTTTGCTGCATTCATAAATGTCGTTAAAGGCTGAAATTAATGCCGCTAAAAGTCTAGTTTTGTTGTATACATCAAGTATCTTTACTGTATACATGTAGTATCGTTTGTATATGTGTAGTATTGTTAGGCTATACATGTATACATTTAGACTATACGTGTAGAACCTTTCGCCTATAAGTGTAGTACCTTTAGACTATATGTGATGTGTCTTTAGGTTATACATGTAGTATCTTTACGTTATACGTGAAGTACCTATAAGGTATAGGTGTAGTACCCTTAGGCTATATGTGATGTACCTTTTAGCCATACAAGATGTACTTTTATTCTATGTGTGAATTACTTTTTACATGTAGTACCTTAGGCTATACGTGATTAGCCTTTAAGCTATACGTGATATAACTTTAGGCTATACATGAAGCATCTTTAATCAATATGCGTAGTACCTCCTGGCTATATGTGAAGTGCCTTTATGCTATACGTGAAGTACCTCTAGAGTATATGTGTAGTACCTTTACCTTATACGAGAAGTACCTTTACGCCATATGTTTAGTAGCTCTAAGGTATACGTGAAAGACCTCTAGGCAATACGAGAAGTACTTGTACAATATACGTGAGTACTTTTTGAATATACGCGTAGAACCTTAAGCAATATGTGATGTACTTTTAAGCCACGCGTAATGTACCTTTAGACTATATGTGAAGTACCTTTAATCTATATGAGTGTCTTTAGACAATATTTGAAGTACCTTTAGGATATATATGTAGTAACTTTACCTTGTACGAGAAGTACATTTAAGATATAAGTGTAGTACTTTTAGTATATATAAGAAATACCTTGAGGCTATATGTGTAGTACCTTTAGAATATATATGAAGTACCTTTAGGATTTACATATAGTTTATTTGCCTTATACGAGAAGTACCTTTACGCTATTATTTGCCTTATACGAGAAGTACCTTTACGCTATACGTGTAGTACCTTTAGGCTTTACGTGAAGTACCTTTAAGCTATAAGTACAATACCTCTAATCCATATGTGTAGTACCTTTAGTCTATATACGAAGTACCTTTAGCCTATACGTGAAGTACCTTTAGGCTATATGCGACATACCTTTAGTCTATATACGTGAAGTACCTTTAGGCTATACATGTAGTACCTTAAGGCTTTAAGTGCAGTTGCTTTAGACTATATGTGAAGTACCTTTAGGTTATACGTGAAGTACCTTTAGGATATACATATAGTACCTTTACCTTATACGAGAAGTAGCTTTAGGCTATACGTGACGTACCTTTATGATGTACATGTTATACCTTTACCTTATACGAGAAGTACCTTTTACCTTATACTAGAAGTACCTTTAGGCTATACGTGAAGTACCTTTAGGCTATAAATGAAGTACCTTTAGCTTATACATGAAGTACCTTTAGGCTATAACTGAACTACCTTAAGACTATACGTGAAGTACCTCTAGGATATATATGTAATACCTTTACCATATACAAGAATTACCTTTAGACTATAAGTGAAGTACCTTTACGCTCTATGTGAAGTACCTTTAGGATATATATGTAGTATATTTACCATATACGAAAAGTACCTTTAGGCTATAAGTGCAATGTCTTTAGGCTCAAGGTAAAGTACTTTTAGACTTTACATGAAATACCTTTAGGATATACATGTAGTACTTTTACCTTATACGAGAAGTACCTTTAGGCTATAGGTGAAGTACCTTTAGGCTTTATGTGAAGTACCTTTAGGCTTTATGTGAAGTACTTATAAATGAGAATATATATATATATATTTTTAAAAAATATGTGAAGTACCTTTAGGCTATGCATGAAGTACCTTCAGGCTATACATGTAGTACCCTTAGAATATACATGTAGTACCTTAACCTTATACAAGAATTAAGTATATTTTAGCTTGGTTGTTACAATAAAAAATTGGTGTTATTGCATTGTACTCCATCGTTATTATTATGAGCTACGACATTGAATATTCTAGTGGTCGTATAGTATTAGACGATGAACAAGGTGTTTTTATCAATGATAAAAAAACGACGGGACTATTAATGACGACCATCACTACGAAGTGTATCCGTTGTCGATTGCGTTTAACAACAATTTTCACAATCCTTTTGTTTTCACTAGGGTGCTACCATGATCATCCCACCTCCACTTCATGATCACTAACGTATCACTTTCGTATCATCTACTACCACTCTGTTAGTTTCAAACATCATTTCAACATCATTAACTCATCATATACATCTGTTTTTACTTATACTTGCTAAATTTGTTTTTTCACGGTCTCTAACACTTAGCCTTTAACTATAAATGTTTTTGAATTTCTCATTACTATAATATCGAAAATTGGTACGGTACAATGTACAATAAAAGCTAATCTAATAAAGTTTCACGTCTAATTTATTTTGCACTCATTTACTAACTTAAAAGGGCGATCAAAGTTTATGAATTTTGACACTAGAAAAGAAAACCTAATAAAGACATATGTATGGATTATGGAGTATCATATGAATCCAACATAATGATATAATCATATGAATGATTCATTCACTTCCATTTTTGAGGAAATATTGACGTCCATCTAGGCTTTCAATGGCTTGCAAACCCTTCACTCTCATCAATTACCTAACACATTCACTTCCATTTCTCTCTGTATTTTCAGCGTCCAACAAAATCCAGCTCAATCACTTAGTGAGCTATCCAACTTCTAACTTCACTAGGTCTAATTCAACCTTATCACCATAACTACATAAAATTTGATCATCAGATTTTTGATCATCATGATTACAGTCAAGCAGCAAGTAATTAAGGGTGATAAGGATAGAGATGGTTCCCTCACTCCCCCTGCTCCGTTTCAACTAAATGCATCTTCTCAATGTTGAACTCTTACAAACAAACGAAAAAAAAAATCAGAATCAAACATAGATATCCAAACCGAAAGCAAGCACAAACAGATTTAAATATCAATCAGAAGTTCAAATAAATTAGTACGCTACTTGCTCGCCGGAAATTAATCAAAATCATTCAATCAGTTTCTTGAAGCCAGCATCTCACCATTAGTTTCTTCTTGATATACATCTCAATTCATCTCTTATTCTATGAATTCTCTATGTAGAACAAGACTAACAAAAAACTAGATTAATACCGATCAAAGGACGTATACAAATTGTTGATTTAACCAGACCTAATTTGTAGTTGGTTTAACCAGAATATTTCCTTTGTGAAGCGACGAATTGTTGGATGTTTTAATGTTTGAAATGTTGGGATATGGATGTTTTGAACGCATTGATGAAACTGAGGAACGGAGAGGGAGCACGAAGGGGGAGATAATGGATGTGTTCATCCAACGGCATAAATACCTTCTTTAAATGATTGAATCTAACGGTTGCAAAGTAGTTCTCATGGTAAGAGAGGTTTTGATGGTATGGCGGTTCTCATGGGAACTATATATATATATATATACTACCTCCATTTTTTTAGTTGCAATGGTTTCCTAAAACGGAATTTTCCCAAAGGTTGCAATGTTTCTATTTTTTTCCATTTTTAGTAAAAAAAAAACTCTGAAATTACTATTTTACCCTTACTAACTACAATTAACAAAAACTAACATCCTCATTATAATCTAATTAACAACTACACTTAACTTAATTACTCCCACCAAAAATCATTCAATTTCCCACCCAACCCCATTTAATGTATCTGAACCAACCCCAATCAAACCCCCCACCCCTTCATTTCTCGTCAATTTCCCATAATCCTTTACATGTTCTTCATTGTTCTTCCCTCTTCCACCAAACCCTAGATCTGATTCTCCCTCATTCTTCACTTTTCTCTCAATTCTCTTCACATCCCTCTCCTTCTTTCTTCCCAGATCTGCTAATCCTCTACTCCTCTTCCTTCTGTTCCTCTTCTTCCATCTGTTCCTCTTCTTCCTTTCTCGTTCTGGAAGAAAAAATTCGACATGAGTCCCAAAAAATGTATTGCCCAAATTTGAGTCCTTTGGAAGACGCGTTCTTTGAAACCGAAGATGATTTCGAATCTGAAACCATCTTTGAAATTATGGAAAACTTCAAGAATGATTCTCTGGCCAAAAAGGATTTACAAAAATGGAGTTGCATAAAAACTACTGAAACCCTACGCCCTAAACGCTTTGGGAAGGGTAGTTCAAGATTGTGATGATTTTGATGATATGCAGAAGATGAGGGTTGCTAGGGCTTTGGCTTTTCCTGTTCCGCGAAATCCAAAATCGAAGGGGAAGGAGAAGGTCCAGTTTGTTGTGAAGGAAGAGAAAGTTGAAGAGGAACCAGTTTGCCCTAGATCAGGGAAAGAGAAGGTTGTTCAAAAGGAGGTTGTTCTCTCTGAGCCCAAAAGGAACAGATCTGGGAAGAAAGGTGTTAGTTTTGCTCCTCCCCTTCCTCCTACTACCCCTGAGCGCATAATTGTATGTGCACTTGCAGCACAAGAACCATCTTCTGGTTCGAAGAACAAAGGGAAGGGGAAATTGGAGGACCTTTGCATTTCTGGGGTGAAGGACAGGGGAAAAAAGGGGAAAGGAAAAGAGAAGGAGGAAGAAAATAAGGGGAAAGGAAAAGAGAAGGAGGAAGAAAATAAGGGGAAAGAAAAGGTGAAGGTGGAGAAGGAAGTGCATGTTGATGGTTACTTCATGGTTGACGGTCCTAATCCTGGTAGGGAGCATGATATGTTTATTGAGGATGATGAGTACGACAATCTGAGACTGTTTAAACTTGTGGAGGATTATGATGATGGGATGATGTCTGGACCAGACATCCCAATGAGTCCCTGCACTAGTTCAGAGCTTGACCCTGATACTCATTGCTTCCTTTTACTGAGAGGAAATCCCTCTCTTTGAGGTTTTGTTTTCTATGAACTCCCCCTGTTTATTTGGTTATGTTTGTTGTTCTTCCTGCCTCTTGTTTACATTGCCACCATATTGAAAATGAGTCTCCTATGATGCTGATGTTGTTGGTTGCCTTACATCATGTTATTGCTGGTGCTGCTGCCTCAAAGGCTTATACTGTTCATTAATGTGATTATGTTGCTTGACTTATATCATGTAACTGCTGGTGCTGCTGCCTCAAAGGCATTTATCCATGTTTGTGCGATTATAGTGGTTGTTTGATTATGTTGTTATGCATTGAGCCCCTATTTTTAAGAGGATATGGCTAATGATGTTAAGCATGCTATTGAACACCTAGTATGAATGATAGGCAGCACCACTCTTATTGTGTCCCCCCTTTTATTGTCACCAAAGCATCCATATGATGAAGGGACTTAATTTAGTAACTCTAAGAAGTAGGGGGTGAGAAAGCTCCATACTTGGTTAAATAACCAGTATGTTGAGGAAACTAACCCTACTTCTAATTTGAGTTAAAAAGAAACCCGTGATGGATGCAAAGAAGTCAAATGATGTTTTTGATAGCTTAGCACTACCACTATAAACTTCTATGCCACAAAGCTCAACTAATAATTAAAAGCAATTAAACTTACACCAAAAAGTTTCTTCCATTTCATATTGAGTCTTTCTAAACATGACTGCATACAAACCTTGGTCTTTCCCTAACTACTACCGATTTTTACTTCATACATTTTCAAAAAAAGGATTATGATAATAATGTGTCTAACCTAGGTTTGTTTAATAGTCTTGTCATTCACTGTGTATATACCAAAAAGTAGCTCCTAACTATGATTCACAAAATGTTTATAAACCCAAAAAACAGCGTCCTAACTTCCATCCATATGCTCTTCATTGTTGTTCTCCAGCTATGAATTCAATATCTTCACCCACACTAACAAACCTTTCATTCAAATATTTCACTGCCTCATCCACTAAGACTTGATCAACAGGGACATTTTCTGGTAATAAACCAAGCCTCTCTAACCTCATTTTACCATGGTGAGGGAGCTTGTAGTTGTTCCCTCCCTTCACTTTTAGGATCTCTAACATCAAATATTGTAGTTGTAACCATGTATACTTTAACACTTCTGGATCAAAAAAATCATAAGCATCTTGAACTTTAGTGACCAAGTCCTCTAGGTTCTTAGGGAATGACTTATACTGTAATGCTTGTATAGCTGAAAAAAAACCTAAATCTAAAACATTAAGATTTGGACTTTGAGCTGGTTGGCATTTTAGTTGAATATTGAAACCATTTGCAGTGGCAGCAGCTATGAAAGCTGGATCATTAGGCTGTATATGGGGTCTTGCATTATCTTGTTGATTGTATATGTCCTTTGATACCCCTGTTGGCCAACATCTCATGATAGATGGTATGACTTGATTGATAATCATGTCCCTGATGACTTCTTTGGTGACACTTTCAATTGCTTTAGTTTCAAGAGTGCCTGCCTCTCTGTTTTTACTTCTGTTCTTAGCTGTAACCCTCTTCACAAAAGGAAAAATCCCAAACTTCCAATCATGTAGCATGCCCCCATTTTCATCTTTCATAGGCCATGATGGGGCTGCCAAGAACATTGCTTTCACTTTGAACCTCCTGGACTGTTGACACCTATATGGATCTTCCTCATGTGGGAGTAAATAGAACCTCCTCATGTCTGGATTTAGATAAAACCATTTTTCATCAATGTGTATAATGTTATGCATGTTCACAAATCTAGCAGGCTCATCTCTGTTTTGTGGTTCAATGTGTTTCAATACCCATAGCATCCTGTCTATCTTATGTTTGTCTGTTCGTAATGGGTGGTTTGTACTTGTATGAGTCCTCAATCTGCATTTCTTCACCATTTTCTAAACTGTGGACTGGGAACACTTCAGTGCTCCTTCAACTGATCTAAGTGTTGTCCTCTTATGTAAAGGCACTGACTGAAGTCATTCCTCTTGAAATTCAAGTTGTTTTCTACCAACTCTTCCTTGTTTTTTTTGCCCTAACATCTATAACATTCCCTAATCTTCTTTGGTTTTGTGCATCTTTCCATATTATGTACAAAGTAGTAAAATGAATCCCAAATTTTGATGCAATTTCTGTTTTTTTCCCCTTGGTATTTTCCCATTTGCCTCACTAAATAACAACTCATCAACAATCTTTCTTCTTGTTTCCAAACTAAGTTCTTGTTTTTTGCTTACCTGATTTTGTTGCTGCTGTTGTACTTCTTCATGTTGTTCTTGTTGTTGGCCTTCATGATGTTCATGCACCATATTGATGTGGTTGCTACATTCCTCGTAGCCATCCATCCACCATTAAAGACCAAGCTCATCATCATTTTCCATGGAGTGTCTACTATTGAAGCAGTTTTGGGATCAACAATAGTGGTAACTTTTTTTTTTTTGGGTTTATTTTATGGAAGTGTAATTAATTAGCGAATATTTAAGTTTATGGAAGTGTAATTAATTAGCGAACATTTAAGTTTATGTGCTTGTGTGTGTAGTGAATTAGTTAACTAGTGAACAATGTCTGTTTTTTGTTTGGGATGACTCTCTCTTCATTTACTCTATTTATAGAAGAGAGAGTTTGTAAATGGTGGTGAATGTTGAAGCAGGAAAAGGAAAGGGAAATTTTGGCTCCACTTTTTTGGGTGGAAAAAGTCCACCAAAAAAATTGATCCATATTTAGGGGCAACTGTTTTTTGGCAGCAGCACAACCCCCCAAAACTGCCGCCAATAATGCATGGACCCCACATTTCTCTCTATTTCTTTTTTACTCAATTAATATACCCAATGGTCCCCACTCCTATTAATTATATACCCAAACATTCACCTAATACTCACTTACAAATTTTGCATTGGTTTTCGTTTTTTAAGAAACATTGCAACTAAAAAAACGGAGGTAGTATATATACTCCCTCCGTTTATTTTTGTTTGTCCCATTTACTGTAGCTCCAAATGCCAAGAAAGATGATGTCATATGCATGTGGGTGGAGACAACAAGTAAGGAGTCTACTTATTTTATAATAAATGTGGTGATTAAAGTAGGTGAAAGAAACTTTTAAGGTACATGTGGGACCAAAAAATAATAAAGTAGGGGTGGATGAGTGATATAATTTTGCCATATAAAGAAAGATGAAAAAGTAGGACAAACAAAAAGAAACGGACGAAAACGGAAAGTAGGACAAACAAAAAGAAACGGAGGGAGTATATATATATATATATATATATATATATATATATATATAATTTCTAACCCAGACAATGCTCGGGAGACTTACTATTATAATATAAAATTTTTAACTAATCTGAATTACTTTAAAGGGATCAAACTGAATGGCGCAGTGAGTGGCCAGCTTCCGCACAATCTTACAGTAAATAAGAACTTAGTGTGAATCGTAATGTAAACTCGAGCATGCTATCTTACCTAAACTTGATTAAAATTTAAATTACATTGAATAATTTTTGGTATTTATTAACTCGAGCCGACTTCAATATATATACTTATCTAGTAATTTTGGCCATGTAATTAATAGATGAAATATGAACAATTTTATAACTTTCGAAAAACTATTTTGTTATTTGATGATTTGTGTGGTTGTCAAAAAATTGGGTAATTTCTTTCATTTGTAGATTTTATGAGCAAGCTAACAGAAAAAATATTTGTAATATAATTTTTCAAAAATACTAAAAAGATTACATCTGTTTTGTAAATGTCGAAAGACTATCATTCTTGATTTTCCATCAAAAGAGGTTCATCAATTATTTGATTATTATTTTCTATATATTTATTATTTTTCATTTAACCATATTGACTCTAAAGTGACTGAATAGTTAGGCTTAACATGAACGCAAATCCAAATACACTAAGTATTATTCATTTTTTTCTAAATTTAATTGAATTGAATAATAATTTATCATAATTAACTTAAGTCCACGTTATTTTTAAGAAATTTTTTCTTTATTATTCCCAATTAAGTTGTTATTTATGATTTGCTTACTAAACAAGAAATTTAAATGAATAAGCAACTAGTCTGAATAAGATTTAAGTCAAGTCTTCAAATTTTTTTTTTATTAAGTATCTATTGGCAAACTGGTCAATCAGGTTCAGGTTAGGTCCATTTTGACAGGTTTTCTACTATTTTGGGTTGGAATCTAGTATTTAATTATTATTATTTTAATTAACTCGATTAACTTAAACTGGTAAAACTCATCTATATTAGATCTACTTTATCCACATTGTATCTAAATTGAATTAGTTGATTTTTTCCATGTCCAACTCAAGTGGCCTTCAGTTTAAGTAATATTGTTTTCTTAGTTGACGCGATTAACTTAAAAGTTTAAAAACTCAATTGATCTCGCATGTGATAAAGTATTAGATTCTTTTTAATGTTTAATTTAAGTGGGACTTCAATTTTATTAATGAATAAAAGTACGTTTTCTTCGATATAATAAATAGGTAAACCATAAAGTTCACTTTTATATTAATAGAAAATGAAATGATAAGTCGATCTTAATTGAAATTATTTTTCAAGACGAATCTAATAGTTAGAACAAAATTAAGTATTTGATGTTTGATATGAAAGTTATGATTAATTTTAGATTTGTATATTAGTAGCAATTATATATAAGGGGATGTACTCCCTACCTTATTTTCAGTTCAATTCATTTCAGTTCAGTTATTGACAATACTTTTACTCTAAGGGCATGTTCTCTTCAGCATAAAACATTTGAACTGAACTGAACTGATTGGAGCTTAGCTGAACTGAACTGAATTGAATATTTCACTATTCTTTTCACTTTAAATCAATTCAGTTCAATCTAGTTCAGTTCAGTTCGTTTTTTAGATCTCTGACTTTAGTAGGCTTCAATAATTAATGTAATACTTTTTATCGATATAAGGGGATGTTCTCCCTACCTTATTTTCAGTTCAATTCAATTTAGTTCAGTTCTTGGCAATACTCTTACTCTAACATTTCACCATTAGTTTCACTTTCGATCAGTTCAATTCAATTTAGTTCAGTTTAGTTCATTTCAGCTCAGTTCGTTTTTTAAGGTCTCCAACTTTAGTAGACTTCAATCGTTAATGTAAAACTTTATTTTTACCGATATATTGATTTTGTTCTCCTAAGCTTATCTTCAGTTCAATTCAGTTCAGTTCAGCTCTTGACAATACCTTTACTCTCACATTGCACTATTGCTTTCAGTTCAGTTCAGTTCAACTCATCAATTCAGTTCAGTTCGTTACAGTATAGTTCAATTCAATTCACCTTAGTTTACTTCAACTAATTTACGCTGAACAGAAAATGCCCCGAATAGGTAAATATAAGATTTTTGCAATTATGGAGAAACATATCCTAAGTTGATCTTAATTCAAAGTATTTCTCCATACGAATCTAACGGCACAAAAATTATAATTTTATGAGAATTGAAATTAAAGTTATGATTAATTTCATAATATCATATTAGTATTAGTTTTAGATAAGGAATGCAACTTTTTATTAGGGATATATAATTATACATTCAATTATTGTTTATTAAAAATTAAGTTATTAATTTATTCATGATGACATGAAGCGATGTGGTGCTTCCTTTCGATAAAGCTTTATTATCCCATTCATATATATAGAGTTGAGGTTTGCTGAAAACCTATGTTCTGCTGGAAACCTATTACGATTAAAGGGTACACATGCTTTTAATATCAAAGGTATGCTGCTAATATCAAAGTTATCAGTATTTACAAAAATGTCATTTATAAATACACATATTCTCTTATGCTTCAATAAACCTATGTTACCTAATTTTCATGGTGAAAACAGTTTTCACCATACCCTTTTCATATACTACCTCCGTTTTGCAATACATGCAACGTTGGGAAATGACACATAGACCAAGGAAGAGAAGAGAGAGTGTAAGTTATCTTTATTACCCATGTGATAAAGAATAAAGTAGGGTACATGTGAGTGAAAAAGTGGGGACACAAGTATCTTTTTACCTAAAAAGACGAACTATTAAAGAAAATATTGCATGTATTGTAAAATATCCAAAAGAGATATATATTGCATGTATTGCGAAAGGGATGTAATACTTATAAATATTCTCACATACAAAGAATTGGGTCAAATTGAATTAGTGTCCTCCTGTCTTGCTTAGTTGCTGTCTCTCTCCTCCCTCTGAGAAACTGTAGTAAGACAAAGAATAAAAGCAACTTGAGTTCCAAAGCATAATTGAAGAATAGCTAATCAATGAGATGGAGTCTTCCGGTAGTTATACCCCCAACGATGGCCCCAACAGTAACACCACACCTCCTCCGACCGGCGATTCACCCAACTCTTCTCCTTCATCCATCTCCTCTGACCACACCTTTCACGGCTTCTCCCCTATCAAAGAAAACCTCGCTTCCCCCACTCCATCTGCATCCCCGCCTCCGCCGCCTCCAATGATTTTCCCAACACCTCCGCCGCTGAATCAGTCCCTGGTCCCTGTTCAAGGAGCAAACCGGCTAGTACGCGACCAACAAGAGACTCTCACTAAGACGGAGTCTGCAGCTGAGACCGGCTTCACGCGTGAGAAGGTAGCTAGAGGTAGACCACAGGTGGTGGTTCTGAGAAGGGCGAGGAGAGAGAAAGTAGTCAAAAGGGCTGCTTTGGCGTTGCGCTTTTGTGAAATTGTGGTCTGTTTAGTTTCCTTCTCTGTCATGGCTGCTGATAAGAATCGCGGTTGGGCTGCTGACTCTTTTCATCGCTACATCGAGTTCAGGTCTCTATCTTTTTTTCTGAATTAATATGGTGGTGCTATTATTGTTGAAATAGTTGCCAAATTTTTTGATGGAAAAATGATAGACACAAGCACACAACCCTTACGCTCCGTATATAAGGAGCTGAAGGGGAAATTTAACTAACTTTCAAAACAGTGGCGAGGCAAGATTCATATATTAAGGGGGTCGATATTAAACTTATTTAGTTGTATGGTCTAATATCACAAAAATTAGATGTAAAAAGTTGCAAAATATGTAATCACAAGGAGTTGAACCCTTGACCACCAACATATTCTTCACCAACAAGCAATTTACCACTTGACCTACAATCAATTCTAAGAATAAAAGTACATAAATAATATTTAACTTCACCCAAAGGGGGCCATGGCCCCCACTAGCCCCCCTTGGCTCCGCCCCCGTTTCAAATATTAATAACATCTATTCATGTGTGTGATTTTATTCTAAATTCACAATTATTTAACATTTTAGACAATATATTTAATAGTTAAGTACAACCATTAGACTGTTTATATCGTTATCCTTTTTTGATTATTGGTATCTTTATTGTACTCATTATTTTTGGTTGTTAAATAAAATTCTTAAGAGTGAATGAAACCTCATTTCAAACTTGGTCTTTTGTTGGGTAAATGGGCTTATATGAATGAGAGCCAAAGGGATACCAACTATATTAGTTTATGATATTACCTGGATATCATTGTAAAATTTTGGTTGTTGTGTTACTAAAACGAATATGACATGGAAGTAATACGTATGGGACGGTGCACACAGGTACTCGATGTCCATCAATGTTATAGGCTTTGCGTACTCAGTTTCGCAAGGACTTGATCTGCTTCACCAATTAACTACAGGAAAGGATCTTGTTGGGAGCCATGTCCGTTACTCCTTTGATTTTGCCATTGATCAGGTGAGTCATACTCTTATATGCGACATGTTAGCTTTTGTTTTCTACTTCATTGCATTATTCATGATTATGATTTAACTTGTTTTGGTGAACATGCTAAACACCACTCCATAGAACAATATCACTTTATGTATTCGTGTTCCTTATTGGACTATGCTATTTTCTTGACTCTCTCGAGAATCTGGATTGTCTCTTTCAAAACTTTTGTAATCGAGCTTGTGCCGAATTATCTACTCACTCAGTCATTCCATAATTGACTCGCGTACAATTAACCATCCCTACCAAGTAAATCGCTCCATGGTCTTTGAATTTGAAGTAGATATTAAAGTTCTGCATTAGCATGAAGGTGACTTTGTCTCATGTCAACTTTGAGTAAATTACAATTTGGATTACATGAACTTTTGGCCTATGCGCTATTTTAATTTGGAATTTCGTCTTTGTTTATCATTTCATGGCTATCATGATATTCTTAAATGAATCTTTTGTGGATGGGAAGTAGAAAACAATTTAAGATGTTCCTTGTGTAACAATATATACACAAGGAGAACGAATAGAAATATCGGCTCACAAGGTGTGACATTTTTCAAGTTTAGTCTTTTTATGGAAGTTTCTGTTATTAATGGATGAGATGCACTTGAATCAAATATAGCACGTAAGCAGATACGGAATGGATAGAGAAAGTATCGTTGCTGGAATAGGTTATTATCCATATCCGCCTGTTTCAGGTGATTAAGGTTGCCTAAATTCTTCTTCTCGGGGTCTCTTTTAACATGAGCAGCATTAGCTTTCCCAATAGTACGTCTTGGAGATGTACTAACCAATAATTGGCCGTAGTAATCGTAAGTCTTTTTAACACCACATAACTGCAACCAACCTTCATATGAGGATTAGAGAAACACTCATAAGGTGTGTGTCCCGCTAACCTACAGTAGTTACATGTCACTTTATTGTGATGCGAGCTCAATACCCTCACCTATTTCAATAGGTACACTTTCAGTTACGAGGACATAACTACTCTTTTAGGGAGGGTGAAAATAGTATGATTTCATTTCTTAGTATTTAAAGACATGTTTTGACTTCTATTAAGTGTTTATTTCTTCTTGAAAAGTTAGTGACATGTTGATAGTATGCGAGTGTGATACTTTGCGTGGTAGTTGGAAAAAAAAGGTATTGTCTTTCTTACTTTAATAATAGGTAGTTGGCTAAACATATAAAGTTAAAGAGCTAAGGTTTTGAAAAGTGGTCTACGAGTTTAAGAATAGTTTAAAGTTTCGAAGATAAGACTTTTTTGAAGCGGGTAGATTGTAGCACCCGGTTTTTGGAAAGATAATTAATATTTATTTTATTAAGAATAAAATATTTCTTTTAAGCTTATTTCATATTTAATACTTTTATATAGAATTTACTTTACACTTTTATATAGAAATTCTTTTTATAAAATCTGTATAAACTTAGTGGGTCAAGTTTAGTTGATAGTTTAAGTACTACTACTACTACTAATAAGGAAGGTTATATATCCATATAGTTATTTGTAAAGAGGGAAGGAATAGTTTTATGTAAAAAAGGAGAAAGAAAATAAAACATAAAAAGAAAAGAAAAGAAGGTATCACACTATCAGTATCACATGTTTCCTCTAAACTTCATCCTCTTCATCACTTCATCTCTCCTGCTTCTCATTCTCCAAAGTTCCTACAAACCATCCTCATAAAAGCTCCATCACCTTCAAGCTCTCTATTTTTCTGGCGCTGTAACCACAACACAACAAACCTTCAACCACCGCGTGGCACCATGAGGAAGAAGGTCGTTTTTGGTGCTTTTTGAGTTTTAGGGTGCTTCTTGGGGCGGTTTTCACAATTCTTCATCAATAATCTCTAATAGTAGTGGGTAAGTTAGGTTCTTTATAAAATTTCAATTTCTCTGAAGTTTTAGAAATTAGGGTATGTGATTGATTTGAATTGGGGGGATTTTGATTTTGAAGGTTTTGTGTATGAATTGAGTAAGTAGGAGGTTTAATTAGGTGTTTAGTAGTGAGTTTATATTACTAGTTTGATAATTAAACTTATTGTTGTGAATTGGGATGGATTAAGAATTTTGAGAATTTGGATTGATGATTTTATTTAAACAGATTAATTGGACGCGAGTCTCAAATTAAATTTTAGACAGTCCATATTTCAAATGGAGCTGTGCCAAATTTTCTATAGAATTTATTATTATTTAATTTAGTCAGTAACTGGAAATTCAAGGGTTCTATAGACTCACATCCGACAACAAAAGTGAGATACTATCATGAACTAGGTTTTAGACCCGTGCAAGACTTCATCCCTACGTTAGGGTTATTCTTCGGTTGCGATGGAACATGAAATCGTATCTAAATTTTATTCAGTGAAATTAACAGAAGATGAAGATAAGATTATGGTGTTGGAAGGTGGGTCGGATGATGAATCAAGGAAGAAACATGTGCTCTTAGGTTTTGGGAATCTATGAGTCAAATGCAACCTTGTGAGATATTTACTTTTTTGAAGATCCAAAAGTTTCTCCTTTTCCATAAGTCCCATAGAATGAGAGAAAATAATACGTTTCTAGGTAAAAGTGAGGGGTGATTTAAGTTAGAATCTTCTTCAAGGTTTGAGTGAAGCCAAAACTGGAGATCACCAGACAAGGAGTTGTGAGTTCCTATCTCCTCCCAAACTTCCTTTGCTCCATGACAATCTCTTAACACATTCAAGCTCTAAGTGGCAAAGTGGGCAAAAATGAGAGTTTGTGAGATGTATGATAAAAAGCTTGCTTTATATGGGAGCTATAAAGGGTATTTGTAGAAATATCACGACTTACCGTGAATTGGTAGCCTGACACTCATATATATAATAAAAATATGATTACACATATTTACATATTCTCACCCTTGGGTCATACCCAAGAAAAATGCATGACACGAATCAGGGAGATAGTTTATTGGATGTTTTTGCAACGAAGTTGGGAAAACATTGACACTCGAAAACCTTTGAAAAAGAAAAATCCAGGTTTTTGTGAAATAATTTCGAAAACATCACCATGTAAAATAGGAGTAGGCAATCTATTGACAATATAATTGGTTGTGTACGTAGCATCGACCCAATATTGTCACCATGTAAAATAGGAGTAGGCAATCTATTGACAATATAGTTGGTCGTGTACGTAGCATCGACCCAATGTTGTGCCAGAAGCATACCATCAATCAGCATGGTGCGCACAAAGTCCATTAGGTATCGATGCTTGCATTCAGCAACCCCATTTTGTTGTTGAGTTTCGAGGTAAGATTTTTGAAAATAGATGCCACAAATGCCACAAATGATCAATAAAATCAAATTTCTGTCCACCATCACTTTGAAAATATTAATTTTTGAATCAAGTAAATTTTGAACCAAAGCTTAAAATTGTAAAAGGACACGGTGCACATCCGATTTGAATTTGAGGGGATAGACCCAAGTATATCGAGAATAACCATCCATAAAGCAAACATTTTATTTATAACCCAAGTGAGAAGGCAAGGTCATCGCCAAAAATCTAAATGAATTAATTGGAATGGTTTATCAAAAGTATGAATTACATACGTAAAAGGGAGACGATGTTACTTTCATAGACAACATGAAACACAATCATGGAATAAACTAGTGGCACTAGAAGACGATGCTAGACTTGTGCAAATGCTGATGCAGCTAGAAGAGCAATATACGACTCAGAAGAGTGACAGGATAGAATTGGTCCCTATTGGAAGCCCGCAGAATAAGTTTTGTTAATACAAAGAGAAGATGATGGTCGTGTTTAAGGACTCATACTGAAGACCAAGACCCAAAATTGTATGTGGTAGTAAATCCACTGATGCAGCAGGGGAATTAATGGCCGCAAGTGAATCGACAATCATCTTAATGTCACGAAGATATTGGTCCATAGTCTGATTTTCATGTTTCTTAAACATTAGAAAAAGCACATTTTAATTCCATGGCATGGACTAAACCAGTAGACATAAAACAAGTTTGCAATTGGTCCCAAATTTGAGCAGAATGTTTCAAGTCATGTACTTCAACAAGAGTGTCACGGGAAAGTGTAGAAAATTTCCAAGTGCGAATTATCTGATCAATTTTAAGTCATGTGTAGTAGCCGGGATTGATAATATCACGTTGTTGATTGTCAGAAACAAACATAGGAGGCAGATTAATAGAGCCATCCTACATACCCAAAGGACTATGAGAAATCAAGAAAGACTCAAGTTGAGTTCGCCACGGTAAATAATCATCTTCCACAACAAGACGAGTGGTAAAAATATTAGTGACGTTAGGGGCAAATACCAGATTGGAAGAAAGGGTTGTCAATGATAGAACCAAGGAATTGAACCCTCATAGAGCACCCGTTCCAATTGTTAGGGTGTTGGCTGTAGAGCAGCGAAGGTAGGTCGCCGAAGGCTGCTAGTTAATTGCTATACTGACCGACCTCATGGGTGGAGTGTTGAAACAATCTTCGGTTCACTTGAGGGTTAGGCGTCTATGTGAACAGTTGCAACATCTACTATACGATGGAGGACATCGTATTCGCAAGGGATGCATGAAATCACGTCCAATAAATTCCTGTGGTGGTCGTGGCTGGCGGCAAACATGGCAACGTGTAGAGGTGGTTAGGCTGTTGGAGTAATAGGGTGGGAAGAGCCAATAGGAGCAGGAATTTGTTGTAGGAAAAGAGAATTTTTTTTTTCTGAAGACGAAGTAATTCAATTGGGAAGTAACGTGAGAGACTAGGGTTTACAGGACACTGGCTCTTGATACCATATGTAGAAATATAACGGCTTACCTTGAAATGGTAGGCCCACACTCGTATAAAATCAAAATATGAATAAACATACCCACATATTTACCTTTAGGGTTGCACTATTAGAGAACTCTACCATAAGAAGAACTTGATTTTAGGTTGTAAGTCAAGGTACCATAATTTGGGTCTTTTAGGGAAATGTTGGGGGGTTAAGGTGGAGGAGAATGTCTTTTAGATTAAATTTTCCTCTCTAGACTTTATCAAAGAAGGGAATGCTGAGATGATTATCATGAGATGGCGTAGAGTGCATGAAATCAAGAAACTTTTGGGGGTAAGAGGAAGGAAACAAAAGCGAAATTCCAACAATTGTCAACCCAAAATGAAGCAAGCTTTCTCCTTTCTCATCCGTGTTCAAGGGGCAATGAAGAAAGCTTCTCAGCGGCCAATTCCAATCGAATTATCCAGCCTGAAAAGGATAGAGAACCTATTTTCAATAGCACAAGAATGATTAGTTTCATATATATGCTGACTTTCCGAATAGACCTCTAAATGTGAGAGGCTCTGGAAAAATAGGTGAGAAATGTGTTCTTGTAAATAGATTTTGTTATATGTGCATATGTTTAACATCTAAACACATCAACCCCTAAAAAAAATCTAAACACATCACAACTTCGTACTACTACATGAATTTTATGGATTTGCATGACTATAGTGTTGTATTGCAAATTATAGATTAATAATAAGATAAATTATATAGTTATTCGATTTTACTGTGCTATTATGTTTTTTTTACTGATATGAAGATTTGGTGGAAGTCATTGTCTTCGAGTTATAAATATTGTATGGAAAGGTTTAGTTCGGATACAAATTAGATCAAGGTTTTCAAAGCATAATTTTTGATGGATATTTAAAATTTTCGGATTTTAGCATTGTGAAAACCAACATGATAACCGCGACCCGATATTTCATAAACTACTATGAATTTGTTTCTCATAATATAAGCACTATGAGCTGTGAGGTAAATGCAAGTTGGTGAAGGACATTATGGAAATACTGATGACGTAAATGGTCAAATGGGATGTACTCTCTCCGTTTTTTTAATATGCAAGTTTTACTATTTTGGAATGTTTTTTTTAAATATGTATTTTTCTATCTTTTCGCATAAATGAATGATTGACTTATCTAATTATTACATTTATCTCATACTTTTTCTTTCCTTCTCTCTACCTTTTTCACTTTTTCCTTACTTTTACTAACCTTCTATCTTACTTTTGCATTTTTTCCTTGATCCGCGGCAAAAACAAACATACATATCAAAAAAATCAGAAGTAGTATTATCATGGCTTTAAATAAAGTTTGATATATCAACTTGTTCGAGGATATGCCTTGGCTTTAAAGAATTCTTAGTGTCGTTAAGATTGCTTTTTTAATGCCTTTTTGCTTTACTTTTGCTTATAATGATCAATATGTCCTAGTCTTGTCAAAAGATTTTTTTTTGTCCTAGTCATTTCTAAAGTATTTTCCACTTCTTGAAATCGTTTAGCTATCGAGTCTTGATACCAATTCATTAGGAGCACACTCATGGTCACCCTCTATTATTCTTTTTGCCAGAATATAGAGATCATACTTGTCTTGATGAATAATTTCTACTCTTATATTTTTTTTCATTGCTTTTGCAGCAGTTTTCATACATGGTTTATTTAATTATCATTCATTTTGTACATGTGCGTTTCAGCCAACTGAACTAGTTTTATATTCACACGATGAGTGCGCAAAAATTAAATTATTGGAAAAATTACATACTCCCTCCGTCCCCCGAAGGATTTCCCAAATTTTTCATTTTTGTTTGTCCCAATTATATTTCCCATTTCCTTATTTGGATATAACCCATCTATTACAATATTATTTTCCTTACATAAAGCACTTGACCCACACTCTTTCTCTTAATAAAAAATTCAGAAAAATATCCACTATCTTACTTTTCAATTATAAAATGAAAGTTTAGGTCCCATACCAACCAACCTCCTTAAACTTTGTGCCGAAATGAAATGAAAATTCATTTCGGGGAAAGAGAGAGTATAATGACCTAAAATAGTACATAAGAAAAAAAAATATTCACAAATTTTGTAAATAAATGGGATAGATCAATGGTTAAAATAGTGCATCAGGCAGCGTGAAAATTCATTGATACAATAGACAAAAACGGAAAAAGTAAAACTTTTATGCACGTAAGAGAGAGTAAGAAAATAAGAAAATTTCCCCTACAGATAAAGAAATGTATAAGTAAAATTCAGACCTGGAAAAAAAATATTAATATCCCATAAAAAACATGTATTTGTTAGTATGTGCAATTCCAACAATCTTAATCTTATAAACACATTCTATTACACCGTCTAGTAAATGTATGGACTACAACACCACTATATACATAAAAAAAAACCAAAGACAATAATTAAATGCCTTGTATTACACCGTCTAGTAAATGTATGGACTACAATGCCACTATATACATAAGAAAAATACCAAATATAAACAATAATTAAATGCCTTGATTACTAAACGCTTATCGTGATTATAGGAGTTGTTGGGCGTCATGATTGGATATGTGTTTCTCTTTTTAATATGGTTTTTAATTTTTCACATCAAGAAAATAATTGTATAACGGTTATTGGTGAATTTCTTCTTTTTTTTTCTTTTTCTATTTTTGGTATCCTCCACCCGTTGCCTTATAGAATAGAGATAAAATATACAGAAGTTATGAAAATCCACTCCAAGCAAACTTGAAGTTCTTTTACATGTTCAATAAGTATTGAAGTTTATGTTTGATACCTTAGCTTTAGAAAGTTACTAGGATTAAAAGCTCGTTCCATGCACGGACTAAAAGAATCATAATTAACAACGACTAAAAAATTATGATAAGAATCGATATATATGAAAATAATATAATCCTAACATTTTTTACAACATCCGTTTTTGTATAAAATCCAGAAATTATTTGTTTTTTGCCAGTCTTATCATCGGTATTATTGAACCTAAGTTTTTTTAGTATATGATAATTAACTTTATTTCCTAGTTATATTAAAAGATAAAGGAAAAAATTATTTCCAATAATGCAACCTTTTGGCAATTCGCAAATAATAAAACAATCTTTTGATTATTCTAGAATATAGCAACTTTTATACCCCGTTAACTTTGAGTAGGATAAAATGAAATTAAACCTATAAAAGAGGTGAACCTGAACTCTTGTCTGTTAATAATTGGTCAAAAGGTTTCTTATAAAGGGTGCGTAGATCCTATAAAAAAAGAAATTACCATTTTTCAAGTAAATTTCATTTTATCCTATTCAAAGTTAATAGGGTATAAAGGTTGTTATATTCTGAATAATCAAAAGGTTGCTTTTTTTTAAAAATCGCCAAAAGGTTGCATTATTAGAAGCAAATAACTCAATGATAAATCTATCATTCTTTTTATCGTAAAATACCCTTGATTAAATATAGACTTTATGTACCTTTTTACTTAAAATCTAAAGGTAAGGGCCTATAGTATTTTTATAAATAATGTAAGTATATAATATATGGATCTTATCTTGAAATATTTTCGAAGTAATTTCAACGGTTTAAACATCATATTATTTGGAATTATGAAACAAAAGTTATTGTTAATTTTTGTATGATGATTATATATTCAATAACTTATTTAATACTAAACACTATCTTTTTATTTATGATTATTATCTTTAGTAGTTTATTAAAACTAGAATATATCCTTGTCTCTATCTTTCACTCACTCTTCATTTAATAAAATATGAAAATTATAAACTTTATCTTAAAATGTATGATGATTATTTTTAGTACTCTATTTAAAATTGAACTCTATTATTTATTCACTCTTTATTTCATAAAATATTAGATATGGCACGTTGTCTGCTCCTGAAATTATTCTCTTTTATTATATTTACTAGCTTTAAACTCGTGCAATAGCACGGGATATTTATGGTGAAATGAACATCAAATAAAACATAAATATAAAAACATAATTTATAAAAATAATTGTATTTAAATCTTAGTTATTTTCCACACTTATCAAATAACAAATACTTTATTCCGTTTGTAATACTCGCAACATTTCTTGCTTACGCGTTATCCAGTACAATAATTTAGACCTACAAATCCCTAATTATTGAAAGTAAAAAAATTCAAAAAGTTGATATTATAAAAGTTTGGATTAAGACGAATTAAAGAAGATCCTGTTTTGGCTATATTTTTTCAATTACACTTGAGTTGAAATTGGTATAAAATTGGTAGATGAATAATAATTATTATGTTAATGTTGCATGTACTCAGAAACGTAGGAAAAAATTAAATAAAACTATAATTTTAGATACTCATTTAAGACTAATATACTTCACTACTCGGCAATCTCAAGAATTAACATTAAGCGTAGATTACTACTACTTTTGTTACTTGGGAAAATTAATGTGGTCTTTTCTGGTGTTGTGAATGGCAGATATTGGCATATCTTCTACTTTCAGCCTCATCATCCGCTTATACACGAGTGGATGACTGGATATCCAACTGGGGTGACGATAAATTCCCTGCTATGGCAAGTGCATCCGTTGGAGTGTCTTTCGTTGCATTCGTTACCTTTGCTCTCAGCTCTCTCATCTCTGGATATTTACTTTGTACACACAGGAATACTTAGCATTTGCAAATATGCTCTCTTACGATTTCTAAGGATCTTGGGTTGACGAAAATGGAAGTTAGTACTTTTCTTGTGTAAAAGCTAGCTAGTGTAATTTAAGAGATATTTGCATATGGTTTTTTTTCATGTTGCTAGTTACTCTTTTTTAAGGTTTCATATTTTTTGCACGGAAAATTTTTACAGCATCAGTAGTCATATTTGAAGTTGACTTACGACTCCTTCATTGTACATATTTGACTTATAACTTATTATAATAGTAGTTTGTATGATTTTCATTATTTTCTTAGAATTTACACTAAAATAAAAACACATAAATTGTTTAGGATAAGATAATTTACTTTAACTAAGGTTTAATCTTCAAACTCATCACATGCTCAATTCAAACACCTTTAAATTTTAACTCCAAAACTCCAAAATTCATAATCACAGAGGATAAGATGATTGAAATAATTTTACCATCGACATAGAAATATTATATAAATCAAATTTATGATTTTTAATAGGGATATTTTCTATTTAGGGGTTTTTGAAAGGGACACTTCTCTCTTTTCCTATATTTCGTCCACTTGTACATCTGTCTTACTTGTAGTCCTTTTCTCTCTATTTTTTTCACTTTTTCCTTATATTTACTTTTTACTTAATTTATGTGAAACAACAAATATTTCGATATCAAATTAGAGAGAAGAATATATTTTTGAAATTGCTCTATCAAATGTTTAACGAACTTATGTATGTCATTCTAATATTCAATTATGGGGGTTCTTGAGTATAAACGATATCCGCATCCAAGGAAAAGCTCTTTTTTCTCTCTAATGGCGATTGCTTGAGTTGGCTCGCCAAGTTAATCTAACTATTAATGGGGAAGAAGAAGAAGACTCGATCTCCTAAAGCAACTGAACAAGGTGGTGATGGTGAATCTTCAGGTTGATTACAAAGTAAGAAAGCCGTGGAGAGGAGTTTGATGAGACCATATTAGGCATTTCTTAGAGCATTTCGGAGTTCCTTTTGTAGAGGTTTAGGTCTTGAGAAGCGAAGTTTCGTAATTATTAGCTGATATATTGATTTCTTATAGAGTTTTTCCCTTTCTTTACAAGCTAAATTGCGCGATATTGACGCTCTTAGGAGCTATTTATGCTAACTATTTCGATATAGTTGTGGTTTGTGTGTTCCATATCGTTTTGCAGGTTTTTAGGGAAAACTCCCTATTTACTTGTCCTTTTGATCACCACATTATAGCGGAAGGTTACGAGGGATGTAGGCGGTCTCGAGACGGTGTTCGAGCCCCCTTATGAAACAAGAAAAATGCAAAAGACTTGGCGTCTGAAGCCAAGTATGAAGCAAGGTGAAATAGAACTTCCACCCGATCGGGTCGGGCAACCACTGCCCGATCGGGTTCAGTCTCCTTAGGCAAAAGTCGAGTTCCCAGACCCGATCGGGCGGAGCAATACTTGGTGATTTTGCTGAAATTCTGAGGAGCTGAAGAAGACATCCACCCGATGGCATCGGGTGGTCTTGCCTGATCGGGTGCTGGGGTTGCGGCCCTGATCGGGTGACCATTGCCCGATCTCATCGGGTGAATATACTTTTTGTGCTGCTGGAAGTTTGTCCGCCCGATCGGGTGGACGACAAGGGGGACGCGATTTTGCGTTTTTTCCCACTCTATCTTATTGCTTTCTTAGAAACTATAAATACTTTTTAAGTTATTTTTATTTGTATCTTTTATTCTATTGAAAATTTAGAGAGCTCTTAGTCTAGTTTTCATAGTTTTCCATTGTAGAAGAGATTCGAATACTATTTCAATTCAATTAAAGTTCCCGCTTTCCGTCAATTTGGTAATCATCTTTCTTAATTCTTTATTCCTATTTCTCAATTGATTTAGTTTCATTGTTTATTATTCGATTAGTTCATGATGCAATTCTTAGGGTTTTCAATTAGATTTATTATTGTCAATTCAATCATGTCTGAGTAGTTCTTTTTCTAGGGTGTTAGATAGGGAAGCCATGTTTATACCATGATTGTTATTTAGACTCCTATTGATTCCTAGGGCTTGATTAGAGTGATTGTGGTGTGGTTTGTTCTTAATTAGTGATTGATGTTAGTGGCCAATTTCATTGATTGCTTGTGGTTAATATTGTTTGCACAGATCCGTCTTACGACTAGAGGCCTAGGACACATCAGTAGTTCTGATTACGTTAGTGAACATGCGGCGTATGTTGAACTATAAGCGTTGAGTCTTAACCATAGCTCAACACATGCTCTAATCCCTCGACTCTTGACTTAGGTTTTGATAGTAGTCGACCCTGTTTGATTGGTATAAGCATGGTGGACCGACCTAATACCCTAGGCTTTTATTCCATAGTTAAATTTTCGGTTTAATTCGTCTTCCTTAGCTTAATTATTAGTTCAGGTAATCTTCCCTAATTTCATCTGAAGTAGTTAGTTGATTGAATATTAATATAGAAACTCTGTCTCCCTGCGGATTCGACCCTGCTTCCATTGACTACCTTAGTTAGATGACTGTAGGTTTATCTTTGAATAGGTGATACGACTAAATCCTATCAAATTTTGGCGCCGTTGCCGGGGAGACGGCTAGTTTTCTAAGTTTTTATTTGGTTATTTGTTCTACTTCTCTGTACCTCATTGGAACTTCATTGTTCCAATTGAGGTACATTTTACTGCTTCTTTTTGTTTCTTTTGTATGCCCAGGTCTCAAAGAAACGGTTCCCCCATCCCAGCGGATCCCGATCTCACTAGGACAATCAGGCGAATACGAAAGAAAATTCAGAGAGAAAAGCAGTCTGTTCAGCTGAACACCTCTGGATCGGACACCTTGAGTTCAGTTATGTCTAAATCACTGAAGTCATATGGGGTGCCCAACCTAGACGGTCTCTCCACTGGACCTACTATGCCCACCATTGCCGCAGCAAATTTCGAAATTAAGCCTGGACTCATCAGCATGGTTCAGCAAAATCAGTTTGGTGGCCATCCTACTGAAGACCAGGCAAATCATCTGCAGCGGTTTCAACAGCTTTGTCGAACCGTCAAACATGCCGGCGTCACTCCAGATCAACTAAAGGTCATGTTGTTCGAGTTTTCATTGAGAGATAGAGGCCAGAAATGGCTGAACGACGTGAAAGAAACAGAATGGAGTGAGATTTCTGTCGCGTTTCTGAGAGAGTACTATCCACCTACAAAGGCAGCAGAAATAAGAAACAAACTGGCCACGTTTTCCCAAGAGCCTGATGAAACATTACGGGACGCGTGGGCTAGATTTAGAGATTTACAGAGAGAGTGTCCGCACCACAACATGGACAAATGGTTCTTGACGCAGACATTCTACAATGGTCTGCAGTCTCAGACGAAGAGTATTGTTTCTGCAGGAAGAGTTTTTCTGGATAAGGAAGTGGATGTAGGCTATGAGTTTCTATCAAACCTCGCAGCCAATGATCATTCCACTTCCCGCAGCCTCACGAGGAAAGTACTGGAGGTAGATGCCATTGCATTATTGACTTCGCAGATAGCAAAGCTGAGTCAGCAGATTAACACCTTCAGTTCCTCTTCCTCAGCAGCACCTCCTTTGAGTATTAATGCTATGTCTGCCGTAGCACCCATTACCTCATCTTACTGAGAGGTATGTGGTGTTCAGGGTCACTTTGGGCATGACTGTCAGTTCAGTCAACATCAGATGGAGCAGGCAAACGCATTTCAACAAAGACCACAAACCTTCCCCCCTCCACATGCCTACCAAAACCAGCAAAATTATCAACTTCCACCTCCACAAAATCATCCTAAACCCTCATACTATCAAACCCCACAAAATTTTCAGAGACCACCACCACAAAACATCCAAACTTCACAAAAATTCCACACCCCACCTCCACAAAACAATAACCCACAAGAGCCTCCCATGTCTGAAGTGATGAAGCTGATGTTGAGCATGCAAAATACTAATGAGGAGGCGCAAAGAGTTCAAGAGCGACAAATGCTAGCTATGCAAACCGCTAATGAGGAAGCACAAAGAGCCCAAGAGAAGCACATCAAACTTCTCGAGACTCAAATTGCACAATTAGCAAGCACTAATGCTCAGAGGCGTCAAGGGGAATTGCCAGGGCAACCCATTCAGAGAGAACATGTGAATCCCATCACTCTTCGTAGTGGCATTGCTTATGATGCTCCTCCATTGCCCGTTGATGAGGTCACCCCAACTGCGGGGAAGAAGAGGGTGGTAGAGGAAGGGAAAAGGAAGAGTTCGACGTCTGAAGTCGACTTATTTGCAGAAGCTGAACAGACAGGGAAGAAGAAGGAGAAGGTTTCGGAAACGCCTTTTACACCAAGGCTACCTTTTCCTCACAGGATGCAACAATAAAAGGTCGATCAGCAGTTTGGTAAGTTCTTGGCTATGGTCAAGAACCTTGAGGTAACGATTCCATTCATAGATTTAATTACCCAAGTTCCAGTTTATGCCAAATTTCTGAAAGACATGATAACAAAGAAAAGAGACTTTGGTGGGGTAGAACGTGTCGCACTTACTGAAGAGTGCAGTGCTTTTATTCAGAATAAAACCCCACCTAAGTTGAAAGATCCTGGTAGTTTTTCTATCCCCTGCCATCTTGGACCTATTTTTATTGATAAAGCTTTGTGTGATTTAGGTGCTTCTGTTTCTGTTATGCCATTATCTGTCTCTAAGAAACTGAACATGGGAGCACTTAAATGCACACAAATCACTTTACAGATGGACGATCGTTCTATAAAATACCCCTAGGTGTTTTAGAGGACGTTCCTGTGAGGGTTGGGAAATTCTATATTCCTGTTGATTTTGTGGTGTTAGATATGGATGAGGATGCTCAGATTCCTATTATTCTGGGTAGGCCGTTTTTGTGTACTGCTGGTGCTGTCATTGATGTCAAGTCTGGGTCTTTAACTTTGAGTGTTGGTGATGATAAAGTGATTTTTAAACTGACCAATGCTGTTAAGGCACCTATGCTTGAACAATCTTATTGCAGGGCTGAGGTTTTGGATGAGGTAGGTGCAGAGAAGGTGAAAACTGCACCTAAGGTTACCTCACCGTCTGGAGGTATTATCAAGAACATGTGGAGGAGAAAGATGTTTGATGAGGGTGGCTCTCACTGCTAGCCCCTCCTATTTGAGAGATGGAGGTATTATGGTCGTGCGGGACCTTTATAAACCAGCGCTGTGCGAGAGGCAACTCGTATTTTATCCCTTTTTCCTTTTCCTTTTTAGTTGAATAGGTGATACGACTAAATCCTATCATTAGCCTAAGTGTGGGATATCGAGAATTGAGATGGTTTCGACTCCTTAGAGGAGATTTAAGGACCTTTAGAGACTTTATATTATTTTAATCATCTACAGGTGGACTTTCTCCCGTGTTCGTGATCCGTTCGATAAAGGAAGTCAACAAAGTCCATTACAAGTCAAATGTTAATGGTCATTGCATTTCAGTTCTCGTTCGTGAATTTAGTTCGATAATGTTATGCATTCAAGCCTTGAGTGTGTGTTAGCATGTTATGTCAAGTGTTGAAGAATAGAGCTGCTTGTACGGAGGATGTTGAGATGCCAAGCAAGCATCGCAAGCCATGCAACCACGCCTAGCAAGCAGCCCCAAGCATGGCCGCAATGGCGCGCACCCTGATGTGTTTTCCTTAGATGAATTTTCACCCTCTTGCAATAGGGTTTTGCCTATAGGTTTTTACTCTTCACTTGAAAAGGTTTTGTCCTATTTTAGGCTTCGTTTAATTAAGTATTTTTATTTTCTTTATTTAGTTTATTTCCTTAAGCTAGGCGTGTGACATTATATAAGATTAGGTTGTTATTAGTTTGTATTAAAAAGATAAGATTAGTTTAAAAGATAAGATTAAGATTCTTTAAAGATATGAGTTAGGGGATTGTCCTAACCATATTAGGTTTTCTTATCTTTATCTTGTTAGACTAGGATTATTTTTTATCTAGTTTCTTTAAGATTAGGATTAGTCATGTCTTCTCTATTTAGTTTTACATCAATAAAAATCAGATTTGAGTTATTAGAATTTCACGAGTCTTGCTTATGATTTAAGGTTGAGTACCTTACTTGTTTAGCATTGAAGAAAGACTGAGATCCATCTTCTACCCCTTTGGACTGAGATTAATAGGTTACTATCCCCATTATTGATTTGTTTCGTTTACTCCATTAAACTACATACCCAAACAATCATCTTTTAATTAAGTTCCTTGAACCGTAAAACTTTCTTCCACCCCCAAGAACCATAAAGTAGCAATCTTTGGATCGAAATTCATATCACACCCTACACATCTTGATGCTCACCCAGCGCGCCAAGCAACGCACACATCACCTTCGAGCACAGGAACTATGCGCACCCAGCGCACTTTCATGCGTGCCAGCACTCCCCAGCATCGTACAGTTCAGTCGCGTCGCGCACCATCATCTCACACCTCGCGCGAGTCGAGCCCTGCAACACGCTTGTAGCGATTTATCGATCTTTGCTTAATTAACTTCATTTTTATTAGTTTCTTTGGACAACTTCCATTATTCCCATTAGTTTTAGAACCCTAATTAGAGGAGAAACCTATTTTCCTTCTCTAATCCCTTCCATGTTAGATTTAATTATCGAAGATTTGTGGATCGAAACTATGCCGATCGTAGCGTAAATCTACTCTTGAGAACGGTTGTTTAATCTTTGGTTCGTTATTGTGAGATTTCTATTATTTTCACTCTCTTAAATATAATTCTGATTTGTATTTTGACTACATGATTATTTTTATGATTACTAGGAAGTACAACTAGTCTTTCTATTCAATAACCTATTGCTAGAACTTTGAGTAATTGCTGATTCTTTCATTCTTCGTTCATAAGTAGCAAACTAGTTTCTAATTTAGAATCCGATTGTTCTTGTTAATTCCTAGTGGAATCATAATTTTCGAATTGAATAATTTGTGCTAGCAATTGTTGTTTGACTCATCGGTTCCTAGGGTTTGATGTGCTTTAGAATTGAACCATAATTGCAGATTCAATTATGTTGTTCTTTAGTTCAGTTAATTTATCTACAGATTCGGGTAGTTTAACTATTCTTTAGAGGGAGACGGGATTTGGTTCTCAATCTATGAGTGAATAAGAGTAGTTGTCTATACATAGAAGCTGGTGATCGATAATCCGAATTGAAGTGAAAATCAACCGGACTCAAGCTCTTCTTTATTGATCTTTCCTCATTTTATTATTGTTTTCTTAGATTGTTAGCTTACTCTTTTTATCTGAAAACCTCCCTTTGCAATCTCTTATACACATACTTTGGTACCCACATACATTAGTTTGTATTGGAAAGTTGGATTTGTATATATTATCTTTGGTAAACGCGTGGCACTGCGTTGCATCAAATTTTGGCGTCATTGCCAGGGAAATGGCAAAAACTGAAGTGTGTTCATATTAGATTGTTTTTATTTTCGTTTTGTTTTCTTATTCTCTTTCGTATATGGTTGAAACTCGTGCTACTAATCAAGATCAATTGTAGTACGATCCATAACTTGAATTGAGTCTTCTCAAGTTAAGGAGAGAATTGCGTGGAGATTTTGAAGAACTTCTTTTCCATGTTGATTTTTAGGTAGCCATGCCACCACGAGCGGAGGCACACACATTGAGGGAGCCCACTGCTCCTAAACTTGAACAAAAACCTTTGTGTATAGTGTTCCCTGAAGTTGATGAGGGAACCACCACCACCACCTTCGAGCTCAAGTCAGGGCTCATTCATCTCTTGCCATCCTTTCATGGGCTTAGTGGGGAGGATCCGAACAAGTTTTTGTCGGATTTTCACGTAGTTTTCTCAAGCATGAAGCCGAGCAGTGCTACTGAAGAACAGGTGAAGCTGAAGGCGTTTCCTTTTTCCTTAAAGGATACCGCCAAAGAATGGCTTTAATATCTTCCGCCGGGTTGCATCTCCACATGGGCAGAAATGAAGCGACGATTCCTAGTGAAATACTTTCCAGCTTCTAAGTCCTCCATCTTGAAAAAGGTGATAAGCAATATTGAGCACAAATATGATGAGTCCCTTTATGAGTATTGGGAGCGGTTCAAGAGATTGTGTGAGAGTTGTCCCTATCATGGGTGCAATGACCAGGATCTCGTCTTATACTTCAAAGTGGTCTCTCAGATGAATATGTGCTTATGGTTAATGCTGCTAGTGGTGGGTCCATCATCAATAAAACACCGGATGTTGCTCGGGCTTTGATAGAGGAGTTGTCTGAAGGACCCTGGTATTTTGGTAGACGAAGTGCTCAAAGGAAGAATGTTAGTGTCGCAAGTGGTAATGATCCCCAATTGGGGGAGCAAGTGCAAGCTCTCACTTCCTTAGTGAGAGATCTTATGGTGAAGGGGCAAGTACATCATGTCAAAGCTTGTGGGATTTGTGCTTCCAACCATCCCACTGATTTTTTCCCGTATTTGCAAGAGGGACCTGACACACTCGTTGCACGTGCCAAATTAATAAACCTAACTTAGCCTAATATAAAAGGGTCGAATCCACGAGGAAGCAAGGTTTAGCCAAAGTTTGAAAGCGATTAAGCGAGCTAAGTCTATTTTGGGGGGTTTTGAGATTAATGATTAATTAAGAAATAGTAAACGAATTAGCTAATGATTAAAGTAAATGATTGGGTTTAAACTATAATAGGAAGACACTAGGGATAGGGGAATCACTAGTTAACCAATAACTAACCTATTTGTCAATCCAAGGGGATTCATTAGGGTCAACTAAGGGACTAAGTCGCTCAAGTGTTTCCTAGTTACTCTCTTGAGCTAATTAGGAGGACTTAATCAACCAAGTTTACCTATTCTCATGGTAAACTCAATCAACCAAGTATTTCCACAACTCATAGCGATTCAATTAAGGTCCTAGGAAGTCAATCACCTATTCTCATGGTGAAGTCAACCTATTGACTAGCCTAAGGTCAATCAAAAGCTTCATCTCTCGATCCTTCACTTTTGATCTCCAAATAAAGTTTAAATGGTGATCAATCAATTAAACAAGGCAATTAAATAAGCTACACAACCTAATTTCACCTAAGTCTAACCCCCAAGCTTGACTTTTAAGGTCAACTAATGATCACCTAGGTCATCCCCTTCCCCTAGCTAGAAGACTACTCACTAGCTATGAAAGACATGAAAGAAAAATGTTCAATCAACAATGGTGATTTAACTATATATGGTGAAGATCATCTCAACAAGCTCATCAAACAACTAATAACTACTAATCAATTGCTAAACCAAAATAAAGCAAGTAATTAAGCAAATAAAGAGAAGAGTAAGAAGAAATACTCAAAAATTGATTAAAACCAATTGCCAAACTCTATCGAAATAGCTTCAAAGCTTCAATTTCAAATTCTAGATCTACTTCGTCTCTCTAACTTATACTTCTCTCTCTAAAACTCTCTCTAATTAAACTAATTAATCTCTTAAAATTAAAAGCATAGTATTAGGATTATTACAAAATTGGTTTTATACCCCGTATAAATAAGGGCAAAACTGTAAAAGACGAAACAAAAATAAGGAGACTGGGCCATGGAGCGGCCCTGGAGCGGGCACTGTCACCTTGGCTTCATTTCTTCACATATGGAGCGCCCGCTCCTCTTCCTATGGAGCGCCCGCTCCCCTGTTTGGAGCCTCTTCCTTGCTTGTCTATCTTCTAAACACTCCAAGAAAATATTAGATGGGGGAGGGGGGTATGCATATGCGAATGAAATGACCTATATGCAACCTAACTATATGCAAATGAACTTAAACTAAATGCTAAGCATGAGATTATAAGAAATGATGAAAAAGGGAAAGAAAAGGAAACTAAATGGCCTAAAATGCATCTAAATGCCCTAAAACTAAATGCAAATAAGTGAACCTAAAGTCCACTTATCAAATTCCCCCAAGCTTGCCAATTGCTTGTCCTCAAGCAATTTACACTCTCAAGGAAACCAATGTATGAATAAATACTAAAAAGGGCATCACAAAATCAAGGTCCTCGTCCTAATAGAGGTGTCAAGGCAAAGGGAGATCTCGACCAACTTTCGAAGCTTATAGCCGTCCTTCCTTATCCACAAGTTAGGGGGTCAATGGAGTGGTCTAAGCTAGTGTGCAAAGAAAATGATCGTCCTAGAGGTCCCTCAACTATCACACAAGCCCTCATTGATCCGAAGTGAAACCTTTCCCTACAAAATGGAAAAACTCGCTCAACCTTGTACCAATCACGCCCCATACACTCACAAGATCCCCCAAGCTAGCCTATTTATTCACTAGTTAACTCTTTATTTTGTTGCAAGGGCCCTAGACTACCTACTCACACGGTCCATCTCTCACTCGATAGTCATGTTTCTGAGGCACGGTACCGAGCACTCGATGTGAGACGCGATAAGAGGGTAAGGTAGCTCATACCAAAGGCATTGTAGCATCGCTAGAGGCCGATACATGATTTTTTTTTGTAACTATAGGCTACTAGCCTTGTGGGCTCTTATGCACCACTTATTTGATCTAATTGGCCAAAGGTATCTTTTTTTTCTTTTCATTTTTTTTTTCAGTTTTTTTTTGTGTTTTGGTTTAGTTTCCTCTTTTTTTTTTATAAAAAAAAAAAAGGCTATTAGCCTTGCATTTTATTGAGCTAGAAGGGTTCTCAAGGTCACCTAAGGGCTTATCCAAGGTCAAAGCGAGAGTAAAGACTTTTTATAGGGAAATAGTGACACTAATTCATGCTAAAGGCGAGTCTCGGACAATCGAGGGGTCTATTCGTACCAAGACCTAGGCATCCAAGTTTAAAGCACCCCTAATACTCCTAACGAGCACATAAGACACTCAAGCTAATTCACCCCTACTCGAAAGTCGAGTTCCCAACCTCTAACCTCTAAAGTCAAAACATAGAGTCCTTCCTTAACTAAGTGATGCAAAATCTTTATTTTTAATGTTTTTGAATTTTTTTTTAAAACAAATTTACATGCAAACTACCAAAGACAAATCCTATATGCAATTCATAAGCTACATGCAAAACTATCATGATATGCAACTATACTACATGCAAGTCTAAGACCTAAAGAGGAGAAGAAGAAAATAAAAAGAAAAGTAAAGCAAAAAGATATATACAAAGAAACAAAAAGGTAGAAAAAGGAGAAAGTCATATACATGTAATATACAAGGAAAACAACCAACCATGGTCCTTATCATCAAATTACTCAAGGCAATGAACAATGAAGCACACTCTCCTATCATGCCCCGTAAACCCGACCTAGCAATGCATCCTCTCTAAGACGCGTACCCAAAAAGACGAGCATAATCAAATAGAACCACCCCCCAAACAATTAAGGCACCGTCCTCGGTGTAATCATGCAAAACAAGTAAAGGGGGGAGAGGGGCAATAGGAACTAGTCCTCGTCCATATGAGATGGACCTTCTCCAGAAAGGGGAGGTGGTGGCATGTCTCCCGAAGGAAGAGGGCGCGGCGTCGAGCCATAGAAAGCTAAAGGGGCGGGGCCATAAGGCTCCCAACCGCCTGTGTAGCCCGGAGGCCAAGCGCCATAGGGGGTGGGGATAGGCGGTATCACCCATGGGGTTGGAACCCCCGGGTGCTCGCCAATCATAGGGTGGCTCGCGATGGGGCCAATTCGGGTACGTGGGTTGGCGTTCATTCCATCCCGGTACCGGCCCATGTTGAGGAGGCCAATTTGGAAAGTTGACATATGGGTCAACATTTCCACTCTCCACGTGGTGATGGTACATTGCATTAGTTTGTACCATCATCCCACTCAAGTCCTCTCTCATGCCTTGGATCGTATTCATCATACGATCTTGGTTGAGAGCAGGACTGTAATAGGCCCCCTTGTAGTCAAAAGAGCAGGACGACACTGAGGCACGACGGCCGGAACTCGGCTCCTTGTGATGGAGAGGAGGAGCTAAGTCGACGTGTGCGGCCTGGGCTTCCCCGACGGGGGCCTCAAAAGGGATGAGAAAAATATCAGCATCCTCCCCGTCACGATCAAAGCTGGTCACCTCCAGGTTTGGTAGGTAACAATGATGACGACCCCTTACCTTCCAAACGAACCACGCGGGATCGGGGGTAAAATCAATCCACTCGGCGGCTCTAATATAATTCAAATCAAGGAAGGGGTTCTTATCAACGGGAGTCAACAAAGAGAGTTGCTCCCCAAACCCAAGGGCGGAGGCAATCCCCCCACAATGAATTTCGGATTTGAATAGTTCCCCACGACATATAGCAAGACACCGTTGGAGAAATAGAATTCCGAAATTCAACTTGCCCCCAATGTAATTAGGGTGATGGGAGGCAATGAAGAGCGCACTCACCTCCTTCGAGGCTACCTTACTTGGTTCCTTTTTTGAGTAAATGGCGGTAACCAAGAGGCGGTGAATGTATCTAAGGATGGGGGAATGCATGTGAGAGGAGTAACCCGTCTTTGGATCAAAGGGGGCGTATCCGGCAATGTCTCGCCAAAATACATCCCTTTGATAGAAGACGGGATATTGCCAAGTCTCAGGATTGCGAATGGCGTTTGAGGCATCACTTTGGAAAATTTGATTAACCCTCGCCAAAGAGATGCATTGGGGTTGATTGAAAAATTGGAAGGAGATTTCATACTCCCCCTCATGTCCCTCAACCTCACGTCCCTCGAGAGAGGCTAAGAATTCCAAGGTGAGGCGCTCATACGTCAAAGCGCTAAATGTGTAAAAGCGTTCCATGCCTAAAATAAATAAGGCACGGCTTACATCACTCCTTATCCCTAGACTTTCAAGGGTGTCACCATGGAAAAACTTTGAAGCTTTAATCTTCCGGTGCTTAAGTTCGTCATACCAACGTTTATGTTTGGGGTTGACGAACTTAAGGGCCGGAAGGGTGCCCTTTTAATTCTTTTGGGAAGAGGAGCCCTGGTCTTTTATACTTTTTTTGCATAAACGAAACATGCTTGGAGTTTACAGAGAATAACTCAACCAAGTGATGATTTTGAGAAATCAAAAGACCCGAAGCTCAACCCAACAAATAAGCACGAAAATAAGGGCACCGACTAAGACAAAAATCAATGTAAAAATTAAGGAAAAATGAAAAGAAACTCGAAAAATTAAAAACAAAAGAAACAAGGAAAAAGTAGGCTAAAAGGAGTAAGCAACTAAAAATAAAAGAATGAAAGAAATCACACAAAAATTCCAAAAATCAAATAAAAATCAAAATCTATCTAAATCTACCAGCTATGTCCACAAGAAGCACCACAATAATCATATATTCAAATTTGTAAATAAAATCTAGAAGAAAAATGAAAGTTAGGGTTGGGGTTTTACCTCCCTCTTTAAGAGGGTGAAGAAATTCCACAATTGCGAACAATGTAGGTTACTTCGAGCTTCAACCGTGTTCCTTAACCCATTTCTTCAAGAAATTTCCCCCAACTTTGAAGTGATGACGAATTTTTGAATTTGGGGCTTTTTGACGAAAGTGAGTTCTTTGTGTAGAGGAGGAGAAAAGATGAAGGTTTTGTGAAGGAAGTGAGTGAAAATATTGAGAAATGAAGGAGATATGGAGGTTTGAAGGTTGAGTTTTAATGGAGTTTAGAGAGAGAAAAGGGGGTTTGAAAAGATGAATGAATGGATGAGAGTGAAAGGATGAGGGTAATGTGAGTATGAGTGAAAGGGGAGTGAGAGAGGTGGGACGGATTTGGCTGGGGGGGTTTGAAAAAAACACGTGCCAAACAAAAAAAAAGGAACGAATAAACATACCAGCGGGCTGGAGCGCCCGGTCCAGCCAAAAAGGGAGCGCCTTCTCCAATCCTGGAGCGGGGTGCTCCTTGAACTCTCCTGGAACGCTCCATCTTACTGCCTGCCTTCCATTTTTTTGGCACGAATGGAGCGCCTGCTCCATTTCCTACGGAGCGCCTGCTCCATTTCCTACGGAGCGCCTGCTCCATTTCCTACGAGCGCCCCTCCTTAGGCTTTTGTGGGGGTCGCTCCTCCTCCCTTATCCAATACTAACCATTTTTTTTCATCTTTATCACTCTTCCTCTAATTTCTCTCATACTAAACCTCTTATTCACTCCCCTTTTTTTCTTTTCTTTTTCTTTTTTTTCACATTTTTTTCTTTCGTTCTTTTTCTTATTTTTTTTCTTTCTTTTTCTAAAAGCTAAGAACCCGGGTTGCCTCCCGTAAGAGCTTCTTTAAAGTCATTAGCTTGACCTCCCTACGATTAAAATTCTCATAGGGGAAGGGGGTAGTCATCCAAAGCAATGTGACAAATGTGCGCAATTTGGGTTCCATCGTGGTAGACCTTGAGTCTTTGCCCATTTACTTATAACGTTCCTTTTTCTTCGCTCCACACTTCCACCGCTCCATGCGGGAACACTGTTTTTACTTCAAGCGGTCCATTCCACCTAGACTTAAGTTTGTCTGGAAAGAGTCTTAGCCTAGAGTTGAAGAGAAGGACCTTGTCTCCTACCTTGAACTCTCTCTTCATTATCCTTCTATCATGCCATGCCTTAGTTCTCTCCTTATAAATCCTAGCATTTTCAAAGGCATCCCGCCTAAGCTCCTCGAGCTCATGTATATCCAAAAGTCTTCTTTCCCCGGATGACTTGAGATCAAAATTCAAAAGCTTGATGGCGCAATATGCTTTCTGCTCTAACTCAACTCGCAAGTGGCATGATTTGTCATACACTAGCTTGTAGGGGGTTGTGCTAATTAGTGTCTTAAAAGCCTCCCTATAAGCCCATAAAGCATCATCGAGCTTTAATGACCAATCCTTGCGAGATCGGTTCACGGTTTTCTCCAAGATGAGCTTCACCTCCCGATTTGACATTTCCTTTTGGCCGCTACATTGTGGATGATAGGAGAGCCCCATTTTATGATGCACCCCATATTTGGAGAGGAGTGCTTGGAAACTCTTTTTGACGAAATGGGATCCCCTATCACTAATCACGACTCTCGAAACCCCAAACCTCGGAAATATCATGGACTTGAAGAGCTTGGTAACTACCTTAGCATCATTTTGTAGGAGAGGCGATTGCTTCCACCCACTTGGAGACTTAGTCAACCGCCACTAAAATGTAGGAGTTACCAAACGAAGAAGGAAAAGGTCCCATGAAATCTACCCCCCAAACGTCGAAGATTTCCAATTCTAAAATGTTGGTGAGGGGTAATTCATGCCTCTTGGAGATGTTGCCGACCCTTTGACACCTATTACAAGATTTCACAAAGCCCCAAACATCCTTGAACATTGAGGGCCACCACAATCCACAAGATAAGATCTTGGCAACGGTCTTGTCGGCGCCCATATGTCCTCCAAAAGGGGACGAATGACATTTCTCAATCACAGTTGCGATTTCATCATCGGGAAGGCATCTCTGATATAAACCATCCTCCCCCTCTTGAACAAAAGTGGGTCCTCCCACGCATAAAATTTAGAATCATGGAGGAACCGCCTTCGTTGTTGATATGTAAACTCAAAAGGAATGATCCCACAAGCCAAGTAGTTCGCCATGTCGGCAAACCATGGGGTATCAAGGGATTTGATGGAGTAGAGGAGATCATCATTTAAGTTATCATCAATGGGAAGCTCATGAGAGGGGGAGTCTTCAATCAAAGGCAACTGTGAAAGGTGGTCGGCCACCAAGTTTTTCGTTCCCTTCTTTTCTTTAATCTCAATGTCGAATTCTTGAAGGAGCAAGATCAATCGACTCAACCGCGGCTTCGCATCCTTCTTGGACTTAAGATACTTGATTGCCGAGTGATCCGTGTACACTACCACCTTTGAGCACACAAGATAAGGCCGGAACATATCGAAAGAAAACACAACCGCCAACAACTCTTTCTCCGTTGTGGCGTAGTTCTTTTGAGCCGAATCAAGTGTCTTGCTCGCATAGTGAGCAACATGAAGCTTTCCCTCTTTTCTTTGCCCTAAAATGGCTTCCACTGCATAATCACTAGCATCACACATTAGTTCAAAAGGCAAGCTCCAATCCGGAGCTTGCACAATGGGGGCGAAAATAAGGGCATGCTTTAAAGTCTCAAAAGCATTCATGCAATCATTATAAAAAACAAACTCATTATCTTTTTGCAAGAGGCTAGATAAAGGCCTAGCAATCTTAGAGAAGTCCTTTATGAACCGGCGATAGAAACCGGCATGACCCAAAAAAGATCGCACTCCCTTCACCGTAGTAGGTGGGGGCAACTTCTCTATGACCTCAATCTTGGCCCTATCTACCTCAATTCCCTTTTGGGAAATCTTGTGGCCCAACACAATGCCATCCTCAACCATGAAGTGACACTTCTCCCAATTAAGCACTAGATTCATCTTTTAACATCTTTGAAGCACATTTTTTAAGTTCTTGAGACAATCGTCAAAAGATGAACCTACCACGGAGAAGTCATCCATGAATACCTCAATGGTATTTTCCAACATGTCCGAAAAGATGGCGGCCATACATATTTGGAATGTAGAGGGCGCATTGCACAAGCCAAATGGCATCCTTCTATAAGAAAAGGTACCAAATGGACAAGTGAATGTAGTCCTTTCTTGGTCATCTGGGTGGATGGGAATTTGAAAGAACCCCGAATAACCATCAAGGAAACAAAAATGGGAATGGCCCGCCAATCTTTCCAACATTTGATCTATAAAGGGGATGGGAAAATGATCTTTCCGGGTGGCTTTATTCAATCTCCGGTAATCTATGCACATACGCCACCCGGTCACCGATCTAGTGGAGATTTGCTCTTCCTTTTCATTGGTGATGACGGTCATGCCTCCCTTTTTACGGACCACATGGACAGGACTAACCCACCGACTATCGGAGATAGGGTAGATTATCCCCGCCTCAAGGAGTTCCAAGACCTCCTTTTTGACCACTTCCTTCATATTGGGATTCAAGATCATTTGAGGCTTAATAGAAGAAGCATGATTGTCATCAAGATGAATTCTATGCATGCATAGGGTAGGACTTAGCCCCTTGAGATCTTCAATGCTATACCTAATGGCACTTCTATGTTCCGAAGGACATCAAAAAGTTGAGTAAGTTGAGTGCCTTCAAGTGTAGCATTGACTATCACCGGGTAAGTCTCACCCTCACCAAAAAAGCATATTTTAAAGAAGGGAGAAGGGGTTTCAACTCTACCTTGGGAGGAGGCTTGGAACTCTCCTCCTTAGGTGAAGGTACCTCAAGGGCTTCGATCTTCTCTTCCTTAGCACAATAGGTTGGAGAGGCATCCATGGTGAGCTTGAAGTTTTTCCCTTCCTCATATCTTCCAAATCCTCTCCTAAAAGTACATCTTCCAAGGGATCCTTCTTAGCCCTCATGCCCTTCAAACTCAAGACCTCTTCATCAAAACTATCTATCCTCTTCACCTCTTCCATGATTGGAGACTTCATCGATTGCTTGAAAGCAAACTGCATGCTCTCATCTCCTACCCTTAATGTAAGCACATCACGCTTCATATCAACAAGAACCCCTATCGTTTTAAGGAAAGGCCTCCCAAGTATAAGAGGAACTTGGGAGTCTTCCTCCATTTCCATAACCACAAAGTCACAAGGGATGAAGACCCTTCCAACTTGGACCGGCACATCCTCCAACTCTCCAACCGGGACTTTCACCAATCTATCGGCGAGTTGAATGACCCTCCTTGTAGGCTTCAGTTCAAAATTAAATTGCTTAGCGATGGACAAGGGCATCAAACTCACACTTGCCCCCAAATCCGCCAAGGCCCTCTTGGGCTCCAAGTCCCCAATCTTCCAAGGAATAGAAAATGACCCCGGATCTTCAAGTTTCTTGGGGAGCTTGTTTTGAAGTACGACACTAACTTCGGCGGTCAAAGCAATGGTGGCACTTTCCTCGAGCTTGGTCTTGTTGGAGAGAAGCTCCTTAAGAAACTTCGCATAAGTAGGCATTTGAGACATGGCTTGGAGAAAAGGGATGTGCACTTTAAGTCCTTTCATGACTTCTCAGAATTTCATGAATTTATCATTGAGTTGCTTCTTAATGAGCCTTTGAGGAAAAGGAACCAGAGGCACATAAGCCTTGGGTGCCGCTTGACTACCCTCTTTGCGTTGCTCATGAACTTCTTTCTCTTGGCTTGGTTCAATATCACATTCATCCTCTACTATTACCTCTTCAAGAAGCTTCTCAACCTCCCCTTCACTCCCCCTTTTCTCAACTTCCGGTCTTTCATTCACCTCACTTGGCATCTTAGGCCCCTCATAGTTTGCACCGAATCTCAAAGTAATGGCCTTGGCATGCTCATGAATCACGGGTTGGATTGGGAATTGAGTAGAAGAAGAAGTGGAGTTGCTTACTTGTTGGGCAATTTGGGCAAGTTGGGTCTCAATCATTTTGTTGTGAGCTTGCATTTGTTGCAAGGAAGAGTGAATATCCAAAAAATTCTTATCATTATCGGCATTGGTCTTGGTTTGTTGGGCAAGGAAAAGTTGAAGTGTAGACTCAAGTGATGAAGGCTTTGGTGGGTTATGCTCAAAGGGTGATCTTTGTTGTGGTTGGTTAAAACCGGGTGGTCGAAAGTTGGACGTGTAGTTGTTATGATTTTGTGGTGGAGGGTGTTTCCATGATCCTTGAGAGGTATTGTTCCACATTCCTTGGTTGTTTAAGTTTGAAGGCCCCTCTTGCCTTGCACCAACCCATGCTACATGTTCCGTAGATCCTCCACAATAATAGCTTGCATGATCGGTGCCTCCACAAATTTCACAAGAGAAAGCTTGGGAAGGTGGTTGGCTTGGGGATGCCAAGTTCACCTTCTCAAGTTTCTTAGCTAGAGTGTCTAGCTTAGCATGGATATGATCCATGGCCTCCACATCATACTTCCCTTTACCACTAACCTTCTTGCTTGTAGACCTTGTGTTCCCCCAAGAGTAATGCCTCACAACCTCTTCTATGGTGGGCTCAATATCTTCAACCCGTATCTTGGTGAGTTGACCCCCCGCTCCGGAATCAAGACTAGCTCTAGTCATGGGAAGCAACCCATCATAGGAATTTTGCATCAACATCCATTGACTATACCCATGGTGCGGACATGACCTTCGGAGGTCTTTGAACCTATCCCATGCCTCATTCAAACTCTCATCCTCATCTTGTATGAAATTAGAGATCTTCCTCCTAGTCTAGGAAGTCTTCTCTTGGGAGTAGAACTCGTCAACAAAAGCCGCCGTTACTTGTGCCCAAGTAGTCAATGAATCAGGAGGTATAGATTGTAACAACTTCTTGGCTTTCCCCGTGAGAGAAAAGTGAAAAAGATTAAGCCTCACAAGCTCTTGAGTAACATTATTTTGCTTGATCGTGGCACAAAACTCAAGAAAGTTTGCCAAATGGTCAAGTGGACACTCATGAGTACATCCTCCATAAGGCTCTTGCTTGATCATTCTAATCAAGTGTGGAGAGAACTCAAAGTTAGCGGTAGTTGTCGGCCTCCGTATCCCAGTTTTGAGCTCAACTGCTTCGGGGTGACCATAGTCCCTCAAAGCTCTTGGAACGGGTGGGTCCTCCGCCATTATACTAGAAGTTGAAGAACGTGATTAATCTTCCTCATACACCTCCCCGGGTTGCTCCTCACTAGTAGCTAGTACCCTTGTTTCCCGACAAATCCTCCTCAACTCCTGTAAAGTGCCCTCAAGATTGTGGTCAATTGGAAGCAATGGATCTCCTCGTAACCTTCTTGACATGCAAATACAAAATCTCCAAGGAAAGATTAGCAACACAAGGGCTTACTACCAAGTAGTAAGCAACCAATCGGTACCAAAGAAAAACAAAAATAGAAAAGGGGGAGGGGGAATAGAGTTGACTTAGACTCAAAAATCACAATTCAATGCAATGTAATCCGTTGCTTCCCCGACAATGACGCCAAAATTTGACACGCTCGTTGCACGTGCCAAATTAATAAACCTAACTTAGCCTAATATAGGGTAAAAAAGGGTCGAATCCACGAGGAAGCAAGGTTTAGCCAAAGTATTAAAGCGATTAAGCGAGCTAAGTCTATTTTTGGGGGTTTTTGAGATTAATAATTAACTAAGAAATAGTAAACGAATTAGCTAATGATTAAAGTAAATGATTGGGTTTAAACTATAATAGAAGACACTAGCGATAGGGGAATCACTAGTTAGCCAATAGCTAACCTATTTGTCAAGCCAAGGGGATTCATTAGGGTCAACTAAGGGACTAAGTCGCTCAAATGTTTCCTAATTACTCTCTCGAGCTAATTAGGAGGACTTAATCAACCAATATTACCTAGTCTTATGGTAAAATCAATCAACCAAGTATTTCCACAACTCATAGCGATTCAATTAAGGTCCTAGGAAGTCAATCACCTATTCTCATGGTGAAGTCAACCTATTGACTAGCCTAAGGTCAATCAAAAGCTTCATCTCTCGATCCTTCACTTTTGATCTCCAAATAAAGTTTAAATGGTGATCAATCAATTAAACAAGGCAATTAAATAAGTTAGACAACCTAATTTCACCTAAGTCAAACCTCCAAGCTTGACTTTTAAGGTCAACTAATGATCACCTAGGTCATCCCCTTCCCCTAGCTAGAAGACTACTCATTAGCTATGAAAGACATGAAAGAAAAAGGTTCAATCAACAATGGTGATTTAACTATGGTGAAGATCATCTCAACAAGCTAATCAAACAACTAATAACTACTAATCAATTGCTAAACAAAAATAAAGCAAGTAATTAAGCAAATAAAGAGAAGAGTAAGAAGAAATACTTAAAAATGGATGAAAATCAATTGCCAAACTCCATTGAAATAGCTTCAATTCTCAAATTTTAGATCTAATTTATCTCTCTAACTTCTACTTCTCTCTCTAAAACTCTATCTAAAACTCTCTCTAATTAAACTAATTAATCTCTGAAAATTAAAAGCATAGTATTAGGATTATTACAAAATTGGTTTTATACCCCGTAGAAATAAGGGCAAAACTGTAAAAGACGAAACAAAAATAAGGAGACTGGGCCATGGAGCGCCCGTTGCAATATGGAGTGCCCGCTCCTGGAACGCTCAAGGGCCGCTCCAAGCCACTGTCACCTTGGCTTCGTTTCTTCACATATGGAGCGCCCGCTCCTCTTCCTATGGAGCGCCCGCTCCCCTGTTTGGAGCCTCTTCCTTGCTTGTCTATCTTCAAAACACTCCAAGAAAATATTAGATGGGGGAGGGGGTATGCATATGCAAATGAAATGACCTATATGCAACCTAACTATATGCAAATGAACTAAAATTAAATGTTAAGCATGAGATTATAAGAAATGATGAAAAAGGGAAATAAAACGAAACTAAATGGCCTAAAATGCATCTAAATGCCCTAAAACTAAATGCAAATAAGTGAACCTAACATCCACTTATCAGGACCGAGTGAAGAGGTCAAGGCCATGGGTTTTCAAGGCCAACAGGAGCTCCAAATCATGGGCAACGTTCGGGGCCAAGGTAAGGCTCTTCAATGTCTTGTGAAGAAATGATACATGCCTTGACCAAGAACATGACCTCTATGCAAGGTAATATGGTACAGTTTTAGTAGCAAACTTGGGCTAGCATTAGAAATCTAGAAAATCAGATGAGTCAAGAGTGCGGTGAGTAGGTTTGAGGCTCGTGATAGTGGGAAATTGCCATCCCAAACCGAGTTGAATCCGAAGAAGAATGTGAGTGTTTCATGTTATGGTGATAGATTAGGCACCAAAGCAACAAAAGGGGGAGTCTTTTGATTCCAAACTACAAGCCTCTTCCACCTTTTCCTGCAGCATTACGGGCCGACAGAAGGTATGAAAAGAGCAAGGGTCTTTATGAGGTCGTGCATGAGCCCAAGGTAAGTCTTCCTACCCCTCATGTAGTAGAGCAAGCAAATGAGTTTGTTGGTGTTGTCTCCCATAATTTTCTCCCCCCCTAAGCATGATGACCTTGGCATGTTTACTATCCCTTGCACAATCAATGACACCCCCATTCCCCAAGCTATGTTGGACTTAGGAGCGTCTATCAATGTGATTCCCCTCCCTTTATGAGTCTTTAAAGCTTGGTCCTCTTATTGCTACTAATGTCGTTGTGCAATTGGCTAACGGATCCGCTATCCACCCGAAAGGTAAAGTGGTGGATGTGTTAGTCAAAGTTGGTAAACTGCAATTTCCTACTGATTTCTATGTATTGGAGATGGAGTCTAATGCCTCCCCCGTTTTCTTAGGGAGATTGTTTTTGAAAAACTCCAATACTAAGATTGATGTAGCTGCGAGGACGTTGAGTGTCAAGTTTGGGGGTCGGGTTCAGTCTTTTGGAACGTTTGGTTCTGAGAAGTCTTTGGTCCCCCCCCCCCCTTCATGTTTTTTTGGCACTATAGAGTCGGTGTCACGTCCTTCTTGTGGCACTTGTAAGAAAAAAAAGGCTAAAAAGGTGAAGAGTCCTAATAAACCACCCGATTCACCGCATGATTATCAATTGTTTTCACTAACGTTGGCTGGGCAAGGTGTGGTTCCTCTGGTTTGTAGCGACAATAGTTCAATCAAGGAAGTGAGTCCTTCGCCGATTAATTTCGGGAGTTAAGTAGTCGAGCTAACGACTTTAAACTAAGCGTTACTCAGGAGGCTCCCAAGCTTCTTCTTTTTCTTTTCTTTTCTTTCTTTCTTTTCCTTCCACCTTTCATCTTCTCCTTCTTCTTCTATTTTTGGAATTCCACCATCTTTTCTATTCCACCACATAAAATAGCCATACCCTATTCCTATTCCTTTTCCATTCCCCTATCCACAAAATTTCAAACACATTGAGCATTTGCATCCTATATTTCTCTATTGAGTGCAAATTTCGAACCTTTCCTTCCATTGGCGTGGGTTTTGAACTTATTATTGTTGGTTGGTTGAGGGAGTTTGGTGGTGAGTCGAGTTGGGTCTTTGGTTTCGTACATTTGTTGTTGGAGTTGGGTTTTTGATGCATAATGAGTGTTGGTGTTTAGGGAGTGAAGACTTTGTGAGAGTTGATGTCGTGTTTATCCCCTTTCCATTTCTTTTTCCTTCTTAGGCTTGTTCTCACATTGAGGACAATGTCTTGATTAAGTGGGGGGAAGGGAGATATTCATTGCTTTGGGTGTGTTTTGTGTGACTTACACATTTATTTTTGCTTTACTTTTGAAAAAAAAGCTGATAAATGAAAAAGGTCCAAAAATATGTGAAAACCCGTCGAGTTGGAAACTCAGGCAAGAATGTGGGCCTGGATTGGTTGAAAACTCGAAAGAGCAACCTATACAAGAAAGTGGCTATCTAGAGCGGGTGAGATGGTGAGTTCATAATTTGAAACAAAAAATGTGTGAATCTAGGATGAAAACTGAAAGAGCTCATAGGCAAAATGAGAGATAAAAGAGAGATATTTTGAATTATTTGTCGGAGTTGGTGTCATAAGAAGACGATGATATAAGGAGTGTTTCGGGTAGGATTTCATCTTGGTGTTTGAAGTAGAGGCGAATAGGTTAGAACTCATCTATCTTTGGAGAAATAAGGAGTGGTTGGCGTGATGTGTGTGGATTTGGTGTGAGTTTGAGTCCTTTGAGATTTTTCAGGGCTCGAATTCCCAATATTGATTTCATGACTCTTGGTGTTGAACGTGATTGAGTTTGCTACTAACGTTGTTTCAGGTGAGCTTTTGGTTCAAGTGTGGGGAGGTGTCTTTTGCCCTATTTTTTAACCTTAAGCTATTTGGGGAAGAGTAGCATCATTTACATACACTACGATGGAGTGATAAGGGTAGTTTTGATGTGTGCTGTTTTGGGAAGGTTTACCTCGTATTCTTAATGATTGAGTTTGCTGGAGGTCGAGTAAAGTTCAAGTGTGTGAGTATTTGATCAGACCATATTAGGCGTGTTATTAGAGCATTTTAGAGTTCGTTTTGTAGAGGTTTAGGCCTTCAGAAGGGAGTTTCTTAATTATTAGCCTAAGTGTGGTATATGGAGAATTGAGATGGTTTCGACACCTTAGAGGAGATTCTTTTAGCACGTTTGGATACTTTATATTATTTTAATCATTTACAGGTTGATTCTGTCCCGTGTTCGTAATCCCTTCGATAAACAAAGTCAACAAAGTTCGTTAGAAGTCAAAGGTTAATTGACACGGTCGTTGCACGTGCCAAATTAATAACCTAACTTAGCCTAATATAGGGCAAGAAAGAATCGAATCCACGAGGAAGCAAGGATCAATCAAGGTTTGAATGTGATTTAGTGAGCTAAGCCTATTTTTGAGGATTTTTGAGATTAATGATCAGCTAAGAAAATAGGAACTAAGGGGGCGTTTGTTTTGGGGTCTTTAGGAAAGAGAAAGGGAATTAAACTACTTGATTCCCTTAGATGATGTTTGTTAGGTTAATTTTAATCATTCCTTTTACCCTTCCTTACCCCCAAACTCCTCTACTCCCATTCCCCACCTCCCCCCAAGGTTTCATTTACCCTTTCTTCCTTCTACTCCATGGTCAATATTGACCACCATTGACTACCCTAATACCACCACCTAACACCACCACCTCACCACTCCACCGCCTAAGAACGCCGTAATTCCCACCGCAAAAAAAACACCACCAAGCAATCCATCGCAAACGCCACCATCACCGACCTAATACCACCACCACACGCCACCATCACCGACCTAACACCACCACCACATGCCACCATTATCGACCTAACACCACCACCACCACACGCCACCATCACCGACCTCACCTGACCCCACATCTCCACCGCACATAAACTCCCGATTTGCCCATAAACACCACACCTAGCACCACCACTTCACACTAGCGCAACAGATTTCCCCCAACTCCACCACCAATTAACCCAGAAACTTCCGACTCCACCACCAAACAGCCCGGAAACTTCCGACACCACCACATCGATTAGATCGACCACCTTCAACATTTTAGATCTGAGATAGAGAGAACGACGGGCAGAGAGCTCACGCCAGAGAGAAAGGAAGGGAGAAGAAGCGAGGGGTGAAGGAAGCTGATGGTGCCGACGGTGTTGGTGATGATGCCGGACTGTTGGTCGCCAGCGGTGGGAGAGGATACAATGGCCGCCGGGTTTTTTTTAAGCCCTTTCCTTTAGTTTTGCTTCCAAACGTGTGTTTTATTGTGGGGGTTTTGGACTCCTTTCCTCCCCTAACCCTTACTGGATTCCATTCCCTTTCCCCTCTATCAACCAAACGCCCCCTAAGTAACTAGCCAATAGACTAAATGATTCGAATTAAACTATATTAAGGGGACACTAGGGATAGGGGATTCACGAGCTAACATTTAATTAACCAAATTGCCAAGCCAAGGGGATTCATTAGGGTCGATTATGGGACTAAGTCACTCAAATGTTTCCTACTTACTCTCTTCAGCTAATTAGGAGGACCCAATCAACCAATTTTACCTACTCTCATGGTAAAATTAATCAACCAAGTATTTCCACAACTCATAGTGATTCGATTGATATCCTAGGAAGTCAATCACCTATTTTCAAGGTGAAATCAACCTAAATCTAGCTAAAGGTCTATCTAAGGTTTCATTTCTCAATCCTTCACCTTGGATTTCCATGACAAGTTTAAATGGTGATTAATTAAATAAACACGGCAATGAAATCAGCTAGACAACACAATCTCACCCAAATCATACCCCAAACTTGACTTTCAAGGTCAACACATGATTAGCAAGGTCGTCCCCTTCCGCTAGCTACTAATCTACTCACTAGCCATGGAAAGGAATAAATAAAAAGCTTGAAGTAACAATGGTGAAGCAACAATGGTGAAAATCATATTTAATAAGCTAATCATCAACTAATTACTACTAATCAATACTAAAATAAGGTAAAACAAGTAATAAAAGTAAATAAAGAGAAGAGATAGAAGAAATACTCAAAAATGGGTGGAAAACAATTGCAAAAACTCCATTAAAATAGCTTCAAACTTCAATCTTCAATTTCTAGATCTACTTTCTCTATCCAAACATTCAACTTCTCTCTACTCTCTCTAATTAAATCTAATTAAAATTCTGAAATATAAAGCTTCTCCTATTATTATTTCAAAAATGGGTTTTTATACCCCAAAGTACTAAGGGCCAAGCTATAAAACACAGAACCGAAACCTTTCAAAAAAACCGATACAAAACCGAAACCGACCGAAATAGCAAATATGGGCAAGGAGCGCCCGCTCCAAGAACGCTCCTGGGCCGCTCCAAGCTGCTGCTTCTTTTCTTCACTTTTTCTTTGAAGGAGCGCCCGCTCCGCCTCTTTTGGAGCGCCCGCTCCCCTGTTTTGGAACCTCTTCCTTTGTAAATCTAATTTTAAAACACTTCAAGAAGAGGTTAGATGGGGGAGGGGGTGCAAATAAACATGTAATGATCTATATGCAACCTAATTACATGCAAATGAAACAAAACTAAATGCAAAGCATGTGAGTATGAGAAAGGATGAAAAAGAGGAAGAAAAGGAAACTATATGGCCTAAAATGCATCTAAATGACCTAAAACTAAATGCAAATAAGTGAACCTAAAGTCCACTTATCAAATTCCTCCAAGCTTGCTAATTTCTTGTCCTCAAGCAATTTACAATCCCTAGGAAACAAATGCACGAACTACAACTAGAAAGAGCATCACAAAATCAAGGTCCTCGTCTTATAAGAGGTGTTAAGGCAAAGGGAAATCTCGACCAACTTTCGAAGCTTATAGTCGTCCTTCCTTATTCACAAGTTAGGGGTCAAATGGGTGGTCTAAGCTAGTGTGCAAAGAAAATCATCGTCCTAGAGGTCCCTCAACTATCACACAAGGCCTCATTGATCCTAAGTGAAACCTTTCCCTATAAAATGGAAAAACTCGCTCAACCTTGTACCAATCACGGCCCACAAGCTCACAAGATCCCCCAAGCTAGCCTATTTATTCACTAGTTAACTCCTTTTTTTGTTGCAAGACCCTAGACTACCTCCTCACGCAGTCTAACTCTCACTCGATAGTCATGTTTCTAAGGCACGGTACCGAGCACTCGGTATGAGATGCGATAAGAGGGTAAGATAGCTCATACCAAAGGCATTGGAGCATCTCTAGAGGCCAAAGCATTATTTTTTTATAACTATAGGCTACTAGCCTTTTGGGCTCCTATGCACCACTTATTTGATCCAATTGGCCAAAAGGGCTCTTTTTCTTTTCATTTTTTTAATTTTTATGTGTTTTTATGTGTTTTTATTTTTATTTTGTTTCCTCTTTTTTTTTAAAGGCTACTAGCCTTCCACTTTATTGTGCTGGAAGGGTTCTCAAGGTCTCTAAAGGGCTTATCCAAGGTCAAAGGAGAGAGTAAAGACTTTTTATAGGGAAATAGTGACACTAATTCACGCTAAATGCGAGTCTCGGACAATCGAGGGGTCTATTCGTAACAAGACCCAGGTATCCAATCTTAAAGCACCCCTAATACTCCTAACGAGCACATAAGGTATTCAAGCTACTACACCTCTAGTCAAAAGGCAAGTTTCCAACCTCTAACCTCTAAAATCATCATATAGAGTCATTCCTTGACTAAGTGATGTGCATCTTCTATAAACAGTCCAAACTATTAATAATCCAGGAACAGTCAAACTATTACCCCAATCTTCCATAAACAGTCCAAGTGACCTGTTAACCTGTTATAATAGGAACAAATTTCTTCTAGTTTGGATTGCTTATAGAAGATTGGCAATAAATTGGACTGTTTATGGAAGATTGGGGTAACAGTTTGGACTGTTCCTGGATTATCAATAGTTTGGACTACTTATAGAAGATGGGAAATAGTTTGGCCTGTTGGCGTCAATTTTTCTATTTTTTTTATTGTTGATTTTTTTCTTACTACCCTATATGCATCCTAAATGCAACCTAAATGCAAAATAAACAAACTAAAATACCCTCTCCCCCAAGCTTAAATGAAGTGTTGTCCTCAATGCTTCAAACAAGTCAAAAAGGCAAGGGGAAGGGGGGGAGGAAAAGAAAGGAAAATAGAAAGAAAAAAAGAGGAAAACTATTTACAAAGAGGAATTGAGTATGTCTAGTAAATAACACCTCAACGATCGCAATGACTTATCATATGCAACCGCACACAATTCCGAAAAGACCAAATAGGCAATAGCAAGAAGCCAAACATGCATAAAGTAATACCTTAATATATGTCTAAATGGGGAGAAAAGCAAAAAGGTGGGGGAATGAGAACAAAAATCAAGAAAATGAAGAATCAAAACCAAAATAAAAAGAAGAAAAAGATAATGAAGAAAAACTATCACTACTATACACCTTTGTTCTCATGGAGTCAACATGAACATCCGGAGGGCCAAGAGAGATGGGAGAATCCTTGAGTGGTTGTGATTTGGGAACAAAAGGAAAAGAAATAAGGAAAGAAGGAATAAGGACTAGCCTCCTCGAAAAAGGGATGTGAAGGGGTAGAATAGGAACAACTTCCACACTTAAAACCTCACTCATATCACATAATTTCTCCGCATTGGTCCTTTCACAAGCTCTCTCAACTACATGTTTCTCTCCTTGTTCATCATTGACATTTCCAACCACAATAAAAAGCTCTTCTCTCACAAGGGAATCATGGTCATGGAATGATTGAGGTAGGATGGAAGAAAAGTGAAAACTGGAGTCAATCGGGGAATAAGGGGTAAAAAGGGAATCAAGGGATTCACAAGTGTCTTCATAATCCTCACCTTCCTTCTCATGAATTGGATTAAACCAAATTAGGTTTGACTCATCCTCATCATCACTAGTCCAAAATCCATGAACATAAGGCACATGAGTCTCCCTAGATGCATTTTCTTTCTCTTCATAGGAAGAATCACCATCATCCTCAATCAAAGACCTAGATTCGTAGACATCATTTTCACCCTCTTTTTCCTTTTCATCTCTATTGGACTCTTGACGCTCATTCTCACATCCTTGAGACCTCTCTAGAGAATCTTCCTTCCACCTAGATTCAAGAGAGTCACATCTCCTCACCAACTTCTTGATTTGATCAAATAACTCACAATATTGCTCCCTCCCTTCTCATAATACTTGAGCTCCTCACAACTAAATTCAATAAGATTATCATATTCGACAAGCATTTGAGGAATAAAATCATGCAATTTTGGCTTAGAATCAAGTAAAGAAGAGCTTTGGTTATCAACAAGGGGAGAAGCATCATTGTAAGTCTCAACATTAAGAACATGACAATACATATCATCACAACTAGAAGAATGAGGGGGAGTATCATGACTTGGCATGTGAGAAATTGAATTGCTAGCAAAAGAGATTTCATTGTGATTAATGCAATCATTAGATAAATAAGAATCATAATTCATATAATGCATTTTATCACAACTAGGAGAAAGAGGTGGAGGCATACCTTGGTCCGATTGAACTAACCTAAGATTTGTGCCCATGTCCCACCCATACGTGTCTTGAGCTAGCCAATTTTAATAATCCCAAGCTTCATTCAAGGAAAGAGCTTGAAATTCTCCATGATGCATATCCCCAACCACGCATCGAGTGAAATTTCAAACCGACATAGATTACTTCACAAACCTCCCATAGATCACAATTATAGTTGATTGGAAGAGAATCTTCCACCCTAGTGTAATACCTCCAAAATGACTCGTTTTCGAATTGAGGAATCGAGAAACTTGCCATTCTTGAAAATGTGCCCCAAGATGCAATTTCTTACAAAACCATAGCTAATCAAGGGGTTTAACACTAACAAGAATTTCATCATTAGAGGTGGTGGGAAAAAGAAAAGGAGAAAAGAAGAATATAGGGTGACTGAGACTCGAAAATCGACATCCAAATCAATGTGATTCGTTGCTTCCCCGGCAACGGCGCCAAAATTTGACACGGTCGTTGCACGTGCCAAATTAATAACCTAACTTAGTCTAATATAGGGCAAGAAAGGGTCGAATCCACGAGGAAGCAAGGATTAATCAAGGTTTGAATGTGATTTAGTGAGCTAAGCCTATTTTTGAGGATTTTTGAGATTAATTATCAGCTAAGAAAATAGGAACTAAGTAACTAGCAAATAGACTAAATGATTCGAATTAAACTATATTAAGGGGACACTAGGGATAGGGGATTCATGAGCTAACATTTAATTAACCAAATTGCCAAGCCAAGGGGATTTATTAGGGTCTTAGGGGACTAAGTCACTCAAATGTTTCCCAATTACTCTCTCGAGCTAATTAGGAGGACCCAATCAACCAATTTTACCTATTCTCATGGTAAAATTAATCAACCAAGTATTTCCAAAACTCATAGTGATTCGATTGATATACTAGGAAGTCAATCACCTATTTTCATGGTGAAATCAACCTAAAATCTAGCTAAAGGTCCATCTAAGGTTTCATTTCTCAATCCTTCACCTTGGATTTTCATAACAAGTTCAAATGGTGATCAATCAAATAAACAAGGCAATGAAATTAGCTAGACAACACAATCTCACCCAAATCACACCCCACACTTGACTTTCAAGGTCAACACATAATTAGCAAGGTCATCCCCTTCCCCTAACTACTAATCTACTCACTAGCTATGGAAAGGAATAAATAAAAAGCTTGAAGTAACAATGGTGAAGCAACAATGGTGAAAATCATATTTAATAGCTAATCATCAACTAATTACTACTAATCAATACTAAAGTAAGGTAAAACAAGTATAAAAGTAAATAAAGAGAAGAGATAGAAGAAATACTCAAAAATGGGTGGAAAATAATTGCAAAAACTCCATTAAAATAGCTTCAAACTTCAATGTTCAACTTCTAGATCTACTTTCTCTGTCCAAACATTCAACTTCTCTCTCTACTCTCTCTCTAATTAAATCGAATTAAAATTCTGAAATATAAAGCTTCTCCTATTATTATTACAAAATGGGTTTTTATACCCCAAAGTACTAAGGGCAAAGCTATACAACACAAAACCGAAACCGGCCAAAAAAACCGATACAAAACCGAAATCGACCAATACAAAATCGAAATCGACCGAAATAGCAAATATGGGCAAGGAGCGCCCGCTTCTGGGCCACTCCAAGCTGCTGCTTCTTTTTTTCACTTTTTCTTTGACGGAGCGCCTGCTCCGCCTCTTTTGGAGCGCCCGCTCCGCCTCTTTTGGAGCGCCCGCTCCCTTGTTTTGGAGCCTAATGATGTAAAGTAAAATACAGAAGAACAAGTACCAGAGTTATTACTCACTCTAAATCCAAGTATGGGTTCGAAACATTTACATGGTCCTTGTTTGAGCCTAAACAAGACGGTTTTACATAACGAAGGTTCGGTCGCTTTTCGGAATGATTTGGGTTGATTAGCCAAACTTAAAGGAGAATTAAGTGGGCTTAAGAAAGCAACCAAATAGCCTAATTAATACTATTAGTGATTATTTAGCATTAACCTTGTTTAAGATACTAAACTAATCCTAGTAGAGTGAAAAAATATGATTTCAGCATTTTTCCTACATATTTACAGCTTTTCTCTTAGTTTTGATGACGTAATACATCATGAAAGGGGGTAATTAATGTAGTAAAGCATCCTAGTCATGTGTATATGTGTTATGGAAGCTTAGGGTCCAAGTGGAAGCCTTTACATTAAGGAAAAAACAAGATTTGGCCAAGTTACCAATTCTGCCTAGCTCAAAAACGTGATTGCTGGTTGATTCTAATTGGTTCTGGGCGGCCACTTTTTTAGCTCCAAATTCAGAAAATCTTACATGGTTGGAAGCCATTACATGTGTAGGGATGGAATTCATCCTTTTAGAGCTTATTTTGGATAGCCAAGTGGATTAAAATTGGCCCTAAAGCTGTTAAGGTCCAAACAATTTTTGCTGATTTGTTCTTCTTGATTTTCTTTTTGTTTTTTCTTAATTCTTTGAAATTTTGGAAGCTTCTAAGGCTGTATGTTTGTTTTTTAGGATGTTATTAAGTCTATATAAGAAATAGGAAGCCATAGGAGCATGTATGTACTTGACTTTTGATGAAATAAAAACCCAGTGTTTTTCCTAAGCTTAAAAACCGAGTGTTTCTTAGCTTAAATTGAACGAGTTACTTGGGAGAGTATTCGACAAGTGCTCAAAAACGTTTTAGTGAGTTTAAAAGCTAATCTTTTACTTATTAAAACACCCTTAGCATTTAGGTTTGTGAGCTAATCCTTCCTAAACACTAAGACAACCAAATTTAAGTAATTAAGAGCAAATCTTTCTTACTTATTTTCACATCAATTGGTATCCGAGATAAGCTCAACAATGGGGGTCAATGATGCTAATGAAAGAAGGGATCGAATGATCGATGCATTGGCAGAACAAACAAGTGTTATTCAAGACATGATGAATCAACTCGCTCTCTAAGTAATTCGAAATAAGAATACAGATGAAGGAGAACGAAGTGCTAAGAATGATGATTATGGGATGAAGATAGAAGTTCCAGAATTCAATGGTACTTTGGATCCTGAAGCCTACTTAGAATGGGAACGTTCTTTAGAGAAGTTATTTGAGTATAAGGAGACTCTAGATGATAAAAAGTACAAGATTGCGGTTCTTAAACTAACCAAGTATGCATCAATTTGGTTAGAAGGAGTTAGGAGGCAAAGGGCTCGCGCTAAGAAGTCCAAAATTTCAACTTGGCCGAAATTAAAGAAGCTCTTAAGAAAGAGATTTGTTCCAGCACACTATAGACAGAATCAGTATGTTAAATGGTCTACTTTGAAGGAAGGAAATCTTTCCGTGGAAGAGTATATCATGGAATTTGAAAAGTTATCAATTGTTTGGAAATTGATGAACTAGAGGAGCATAAATTGGGGTGTTTTCTTGGAGGCCTTAATGAAGACATCACAGAAAAGCTAGAAGTGTATCCATACCTCACTTATGATGAAGCTTTCAAAGTGGCTATGAAGATTGATAAGCATAAAAAGAAGCCTAGTTCTAGTAAGCCATTTTCGAAGCCTTTTAGTACTTTTAAAACTAATCAAAGTACTAGTTCTTTTGATAGTGCAAAGAGGTCCGAAAATTTTAAAAATAACAAGGATAAAGGCAAGGAGAATGTTGATGATAAACTCCTAAAGGTGCGTTGCTACAAGTGCCATGGTTATGGACACCACAAGTCTAATTATCCTACAAGTAGAGTCCTAACAATTCGTGACATGGAGGAGATAGATGAACTAGAAAAATCACGCCATGTAGAAGATGATTCAGCTAAACAAGGAGAGATTGAAGATGAAGAGGCTTGTGCACCAGAAATGGAGGGAGAATCACTTGTTCTTAGGAGAGCTCTTTACACCAAAAATGTGAGCACCGAAGAAGAGTAAAGGGAGACAATTTTTCACTCCAAATGCTTAGTGAAAGGCAAGCTATGGACGTTGATTGTTGATGGAGGCAACTGTACTAATGTAGCATCAACTGAGCTTGTGGAGAAACTAGATTTACCTACTACAAAGCACCCTAAGCCATATAGACTTAAATGGCTTGATGATGACAACGAGGTGAAGGTACGAAAAAGAGTACTACTTTCTTTTTCGATTGGAAATTATTCTAATGAAATTGTATGTGATGTGATTCCTATGACTGTATGCCATATTTTACTTGGGCGTCCATGGCAATTTGATAGAAAAGTGAAGCATGATGGTGTTACTAATGTGTATAAGGTGAATATGAATGGAAAAATCAAGACATTGTTGCCATTACCACCTTCTAAAATTTCGAACCATAAACCTAAACCTGAAGAAAATCTTCTTTGTGAGGGTATGTTCTTAGGGAGAAAAAAAATTCGAAAAGGAGGTAAAAGAAGAAAAATTTGTGTATGTCTTGATTAGTAAAGAAAAAATATAAGCGGTTAGTATGGAAGATGGCGAACTGAGAAAGTTGTTAAATGAATCTAATGATGTTTTTCCTGATGAATTACCACCTGGCCTTCCACCTAAAAGGGGGGTAGAACATCAAATTGATCTTATTCCTGGAGCAACAATTCCAAATAAACCAGCCTATAAATGTAACCCCAAGGAGAGTGAAGAGTTGCAGAGACAGATTAAGGAGCTGATGGAGAAAGGGTATGTACGGGAAAGTATGAGTCCATGTGTTGTACCTGCTCTACTAGTCCCGAAGAAAGATGGTTCATGGAGAATGTGTATTGATAGTCATGTTGTTAATAATAATACTATCAAATACAGATTTCCTATTCCTATATTGGATGATATGCTTGATGAACTTGGTGGTTCCAAATTGTTTTCTAAAATTGATCTTAGAAGTGGCTATCATCAAATATGCATGCGTGAAGGTGATGAATGGAAGACCGCATTTAAAACAAAATATGGCTTATATGAGTGGTTATGCCATTTTGTCTTATTAATGCACCTAGGACTTTTATGAGATTGATGAATGAAGTTTTGAGGCCATTTTTGGGCAAGTTCATTGTGGTCTATTTAGATGACATTCTAGTGTACTCCACCAGCAAAGAAGAGCATTTATTTCATCTGCATCAGTTATTTGAAGTTCTTAGAAAACAGAAACTCTATGGCAAGCTTGAGAAGTGTTCTTTCATGCAAAGGGAGATTGGTTTCTTGGCTTTATTATTTCAAATGAAGGTGTCAAAGTGGATCCATCCAAAGTGGAAGCTATTTCCTCTTGGCCGGTTCCTAAAAATGTTGCTGAGGTGAGATCTTTTCATGGTTTGACTTCATTTTATAGAAGATTCATCAGCAATTTCAGTACTTTAATGAATCCTATAACTGAATGCACAAAGCAAGGAAGATTTGAGTGGACTGAAGCTGCTCAAAAGGCTTTTGAGACCGTGAAAGAAAGAATGTGTCATTCACCCATTTTATCCTTACCTAATTTTACTAAACCTTTTGAAGTAGAATGTGATGCTAGTGAAAGAGGTATTTGAGCGGTTCTTATTCAAGCAGGCAAGCCTGTAGCTTATTTTAGTAAAAAGTTAAATGGCGCCAAGCTCAATTATTCAACCTATGATAAAGAGTTTTATGCTATGGTTCGAGCTCTTAATCATCAGAGCCATTATTTGAGGCCACAGGCTTTTGTTCTTCATTCAGATCATGAGTCACTGAAGTACATCCATGGTAAACATAAGTTGAGTGCTCGTCATGCTAAATGGGTGGAATTTTTGCAATCCTTTAACTTTGTTGCTAAATACAAAGCGGGGAAAGCAAATGTTGTAGCAGATGCATTATCTAGAAGACATTCTTTATTAGCTACAGTTCGTTGATTCGAAGATTTTGGGGTTCGAGCTGATTAAAGAATATTATTCAGAAGATCCAGATTTTCGTGAAGTATATGAAGAGTGCAAGAAAGGCCAACATGTTCATTATCATATTACTGATGAGTTTCTATTCAAGGGGAACAACTCTTGGTTCCTAAGTGTCCAGCTCGTGATTTATTGATTAGAGAAGCTCATGGAGGTGGTCTAGTTGGTCAGTTTGGCATTACTAAAATTGTTGAATTATTGCAATAACATTTTTACTGGCCACGCATGGTGGGAGATGTTCAAGCCATTATAGCTCGTTGTGGTACATGTCAAAGGGCTAAGAGTACGTTCTTGCAAGGTCCTTACACACCACTACCAGTTCCAGAAAATCCATGGGAAGATGTAAGCATGGATTTTATTGTTGCTCTTCCAAGAACTCAGAGGGGCAAAGACTCTATTATGGTGGTGGTAGATCGTTTTTCAAAAATGGCACACTTTGTTCCATGCCATAAAACCGAAGATGCCATTAATGTAGTTCTTTTATATTTCAGAGAAATAGTTCGCTTGCATGGTGTTCCAAGGACTATTGTATCTGATGGTGATAGCAAGTTCTTAAGCTACTTTTGGAGAACATTATGGAGAGTTATGGGTACTAAGTTGTTGTTTAGTACTTCTTTCCATCCTCAAACAGATGATCAGACTGAAATGACTAACAGGACTCTTGGTACGTTATTAAGAGGCCTAGTGAGCAAGGCAGGGAAAGATTGGGATGTGAAGCTATGTCATGCTGAGTTTGCTTACAATAGAACACCAACTTTTGATACTAAACATTCACCATTCGAGACTGTTTATGGGGTAAATCCTTATGTCCCGATTGATTTAATTGCTATTCCTGAAGATTCTTTTGTTCATGGAGATGCTAGGAAACAAGCTGAAGAAATGGTGATGATACATAGGCAAGTTCGAAATAATATAGAGAAAGCCAATGAAGTCTATAAAAAAAGAGCAAACAGAAGAAGGTCACCTAGAATTTTTGCTCCAGGTGACTTAGTTTGGATTCATCTGAGAAAGGAAAGATTCCCGGGAAAAAGAAAACACAGACTAATGCCACGGGCTGAAGGTCCATTCAAGGTGTTAGAAAGATGTGGAGACAATGCATATAAGATTGATCTTCCTGATGAATATGGAGTTGCTGCTACCTTCAATGTTGGAGATTTGTCACCATGAAGATTATGAACTCCAAGAATTGAGGACAATTCCAACTGAAGAAGGAGAGAATGATGTAAAATCATATACAAAAGAACAAGTACCAGAGTTATTACTCATTCTAACTCCAAGTATGAGTTCGAAACAATTGACATGGTCCTTGTTTGAGCCTAAAAAAGACGGCTTTACATAACGAAGGTTCGGTTGTTTTTCGGAATGATTTGTGTTGATTAGCCAAACTTAAAGGAGAATTAAGTGGACTTAAGAAAGCAACCAAATAGCCTAATTAGTACTATTAGTGATTATTTAGCATTAACCTTGTTTAAGATGCTAAACTAATCCTAATAGAGTGAAAAAATCTGATTTCAGCATTTTTCCTACATATTTTAGGCTTTTCTCTTAGTTTTGATGATGTAATACATGATGAAAGGGGGTAATTAATGTAGTACAGCATCCTAGTCATGTGTACATGTGTTATGGAAGCTTAGGGTCCAAGTGGAAGCCTTTAGATTAAGGAAAGAACAAGATTTGGCCAAGTTACCAATTCTGCCAAGCTCAAAAACGGGATTTCTAGTTGATTCTAATTGGTTCTGGGCAGCCACGTTTTTAGCTCCAAATTCAGAAAATCTTACATGGTTGGAAGCCCTTACATGTGTAGGGATGGAATTCATCCTTTTGGAGCTTATTTTGGATAGCCAAGTGGATTAAAATTGGCCCTAAAGCTGTCAAGGTCCAAACAGTTTTGGCTGATTTGTTCTTCTTGATTTTCTTTTTATTTATTCTTATTTCTTTGTAATTTTGGAAGCTTCGAAGGCTGCATGTTTGATGTTTAGGATGTTATTAAGTCTATATAAGAAAGAGGAAGCCATAGGAGCATGTATGTACTTGACTTTTGATGAAATAAAAATCGTGTGTTTTTCCTAAGCTTAAAAACTGAGTGTTTCTTAGCTTAAATTGAACGAGTTGCTTAGGAGAGTATTCAAAAAGTGCTCAAAAACGTTTTAGTGAGTTTAAGAGCTCAACACCCTTAGTATTTAGGTTTGTGAGTTAATCCTTCCTAAACACTAAGACAACCAAATTTAAGTAATTAAGAGCAGATCTTTCTTACTTATTTTCACATCACTCTCCCTTTGTAAATCGAAATTTAAACACTTCAAGAAGAGGTTGGAGGTGGAGGGGGGTGCAAATGCACATGTAATGATCTATATTCAACCTAACTACATGCAAATGAAACAAAACTAAATGCAAAGCATGTGACTATGAGAAAGGATGAAAAAGGGGAAGAAAAGGAAACTATATGGCCTAAAATGCATCTAAATGACCTAAAACTAAATGCAAATAAGTGAACCTAAAGTCCACTTATCGTTAATGGTCATTGCATTTCAGTTCTCATTCGCAAATTTGGTTCGATAATGTTACGCATTCAAGCCTTGAGTGTGTGTTAGCATGTTGAGTCGTGTGTTGAAGAATAGGGCGGCTTGTACGGAGGTTGTTGAGATGTCAAGCAAGCGTCGCAAGCCAAGCAAGCACGCCTAGCAAGCAGCCGCACCATAGCAGCCCCAAGCACTACCGCAATGGCGCGCACCCCACACATCCTGATGCTCACCCAGTGCGCCAAGCAACACACATAACACCTTCGAGCACAGGAACTCTACGCACCTCGCGCGCCAGCACTCCCCAGCATCGTACAGTTCAGTCGCGTCGTGCACCCAGCGCACCATCAACACGCACCTCACGCGAGTCGAGCCCTGCAGCATGCGCATGGTGATTTATCGATCTTTGCTTAATTAACTTTGTTTTTATTAGTTTCTTTGGACAACTTCCATTATTCCCATTAGTTTTAGAACCCTAATTAGAGGAGAAACCTATTTTACTTCTCTAATCCCTTCCATGTTAGATTTAATTATTGTAGATTTGTGGATTGAAACTATGTCGATCGTAGCGTAAATCTACTCTTGAGATGGTTGTTTAATCTTCGGTTCATTATTGTGAGGTTTCTATTATTTTCACTCTCTTAATTATAATTTTGATTTATATTTTGACTACATGATTATTTGTTTGATTGCTATTAGTACAATTAGTCTTTCTATTCAATTAACCTATTGCTAGAACTTAGAGTAATTGCTTATTCTTTTGTTCTTCGTTCATAAGTAGCAAACTAGGGTTTAAGAATTCGATTGTTCTTGTTAATTCCTAGTGGAATCATAATTTTCGAATTGAAAAATTTGTGCTAGCAATTGTTGTTTGGCTCATAGGTTCCTAGGGTTTCATGTGCTTTAGAATTGAACCATAATTGCAAATTCAATTATGTTGTTCTTTAGTTCAATTATTCTATCTGCAAATTCGGGTAGTTTAACTATTCTTTAGAGGGAGTCGGGATTTGGTTCTCAATCTATGAGTGATTAAGAGTAGTTGTCTATACATAGAAGTTGATGATCGATAATCCGAATTGAAGCGAAAATCAACCGGACTCAAGACTCTTCTTTATTGATCTTTCCTTATTTTATTATTGTTTTCTTAGATTGTTCTTTTAATCTGAAAACCTCCCTTTGCAATCCCTTATACACATACTTTGGTACCCAAGTCTCTGTGGTTCGATCATACTTACCACTTACATTAGTTTGTATTGAAAAGTTGGATTTATAAATATTATCTTTGGTAAACGCGTGCGACCGCGTTGCATCAGAGTTCAAACTCCAATGGTAACGCGAGTTGTTCATCAAGCTGGAACAAGTACACCTCATCCATCTACATGTAATGTCTCTCTGGAATTATAATCTGCTATTTCTCAGATGCAACAAGCCATACTTAATCCTCATCTGATAGTAGATAAATCGATTGAGAAAATAACTAAGTCTAGAGGTGAAATAGGAGAGATTTTGATTGAAAAACCTCAGACAATTGATCCTAAACACCAAACTACTACTACTACGAGGTTAGATATGGATAATGGTGAGATTGATCAGAATTCATGGGCTTCTAAAACTGCTAGGAAAAAACTAACTGCTAAAGGGTCTGCACTCAAATTTGTTGCTCCTATGGTGAAAAATGGTGTTCCAATAGCTCAAATTGAGACAAAAGAGATTGAGAAAATGACTCAAATCTGCTCTACGGCTATTGTTATGCATGCCATTGGAGAAAAACCTTCAACTGGTGCTATTATGAGGTATATGGAAACTGAGTGGAATCATGTTACCAAACCACGGATTTTTCTTCATGAAGAGGGTTATTTCATCATCAAATTTTCTTCACTTGATGATAGAGATGAAATTTTATAATCTGGACCATACATGTTTAGTAATAGACCATACATGCTCAGAATTATACCACTTTGGGTGAAGTTTCCTAATTTGCCACTCAATTGTAGGGGCCTTGACACTCTGAGTTGGATTGCTAAGGTGCTTTGAGTGCCTTTATTTGTTGATGAGTGCACTACTAAACAACTTGGAGTTCCTTTTGCTAGAGTACTGATTGAAGTAGATGTCACTCACAAACTAACTTTGAGTATTCATGTAGAAGATGTGGATAGGAATTTGATTGAGAAGAAGGTGATTTATGAGAGGAAGACTGTGTTATTTTGTCAGATATGTAACAAGCTAGGGCATGATTGCTCTAAGAAACTGTATGATAAAGGGAACGAGGGATCAAAGAAACCTGTGATGAGATGGGTTCTTAAGGTCCAAACTGAGAGCACTGATGCTGTTTCACAATAAGTTGTTTTGCCTACTATTAATGAAGATGTTGTTGTTGAGATTAAAGTTGTTCAGTCTTCTGTTGTGATTGAGGGTTGACAGGATAAAGTCATATCACCTAAACAAAAGCAAAATCCTAAAGTCCACAAACAATAATAGTCAGGGAAGTAGGGTCGAATCCATAGGGAGACATGTTTTCAGAGTTAATATTCAGCTAAACAGCTCCTTCAGAGAAGATCAGGGAAGAATCACCTGAAGTACTCATTAAACTAAAGAAAGCAATATAAAAGTGGGATTTAAACTATGAATTTAAGGTCTACGGTATTAGTTCGGTCCACCATGCTTATACAAATCAAAGGATTCAAACTATCAATACTTAGATCAAGAGTCGAGAGATTAGATCACGTGTTAAGCTATAGTTAAGTCGTGACTCTCATAATTCAACATATGCCGCATATTCACTAACATAATTAGAATTACTGGTGTGTACTAGGCCTCTAAAAGTAAGACGAATCTGTGCAAAAAATTATTAACCACAAGCAATCAATGAAATTGCGCAATAATATTAATCACTCATCAAGAACAAATCACATCATAATCAATCTAGTCAAAACCTAGAAACTAATAGCAATTTAAATATGAATCATGGTATAAACATGGTTTTTCTCCCTAAAACCCTAGAAATAAAACTACCCACACATAATTGAATCAACAATAATAAAAATAATATAAAACTCTAAACTTTGCATCATGAATGAATTAAATAATCAGACTAAGCAATCAGAAATAACTAAAGAGATTAAGAGAGAAGAACAATACCAAATGATGGATAGCAATAACTTTAATTGAAATATAATCCGAGGTTTGATCTCCTCCAAACTAATCTAAAGTGTTTAACTATGAATAAGTTTTAAAACTAATGCTAATTAATGCTGGAAATAAAAAGTAAGAAGTCCTCTCTAAATAATGAGGCTTAAGTATTTATAATAAGCGCTAAAAATCGAATAGAACGAGCCGCAAAAGATAGAATTTAGGCCAAAAAACCACCTGCCCGATCAGGCTAATGACCCGCCCGATCGGGCCGAGCCAATCCAAAAGCGCCAGCTCTCCTTGCATAAATAATTAGCAGCAGCAACGGGCTAATACCCCCCCCCCCGATTGTATCAGGCCTTTCTGCCCGATCGGGCTAAGCCAAGAGTGCCCAACTTCTCTCCTTTGGACGCGGACCAACATCAGCATAGAAATAGGGCCGCTCAATACAATCGGGCCATTCTTGCCCGATCAGGCTGGGCCTAAAATGTCCAGGTTCATTTTATGCGCCAGAGAAAAACAACAACTATTATACTTCCTCTATTTCACAATAGATGCATCATTTGTACTTTTCACGCTTGCCAATGCATTATTTTAAACATTAATATCTTTAATTATCAATAAGTAAAAATTATAAAAAGAGGATATTAAAAAAATACATATTAAGACGAATCTAACAAGATCCCACATGATTATGTTTTTCCAAAACTGTAAATCGCCAAAGCCAATCAAAGTCTAAACTGTGAATAGTGCACAATATGGAAATGTTGCATCTATTTTGAAACGGAGGTAGTAGTTCACTCGCCCGATCAGGTCATCTGTTCGACCAAGCTATGTTTTTCCATACTTTCTTAGATTTTGGCACTCGATCATCACGCTTAGAGGTCTCGGGACCTCGTAAATCAACTATAATGCTCGTAACAACTTCTACGTGCCTCGTTACAACTCGTAAAGTTGTGGTTCCTTCAATATATCTCGGAAATAGGGATAAAACTCCCTAAAAACTGAAATTCATTACGAAAACAACAAAACCATTCGAAGGCACGATTTAGCATAAATTTGCCACGAAGAGCTCTTATAAAGTTATAAGGCACGATTTAGCTTGTAAACAAAGGAGAAAACTCTACAAATAATCATTATATCAAACTCCCCTAAGATAAACCTTTGCTTGTCCTCAAGCAAATAAACATGAACATGGAATAAAATTGCCTCACCCCATAGATAAAACATTCGAAGCTCAAAAATATTTTCTCGACTAAGAATCTTTCGAGCAAGCAAAATTCAAATTCAGCTATTCAAATTCATCCAACTACCAATCATCCAAGCAAACCATCAAATGAAACAATCCACAAGGCATACAAATCCTAAAAAGGTGCTCACAAAGGTGTCACTCCTCTCAATTTAGTGGCAGACAAAGAATGTGGCCGAACGCTCACCAACCCGACCACAAACTCCCTTCCCACTCAGACTCTCATGTTTTTAAGAAGGTTAAACCACACTCATCCTAATCAAGTCGACTCAATTAGAAGACACACTCTTCAAATTTTACAAACTGACTTGACATCAATCCAATAAACGATGTAAACACAAGCTCAAAAGGACTTTATAGAGTTGTAATGGGGCTTAGGCAAGAGGTAGGGAATATTTTTAGGAAATATGGCGGAATGACCGAGAATGGGGGAGCAAAAGTCACTCAAACAAGGCCGAAGATGGCCGAAACAAATCCCAACAACACCAAATAACAACAAAACATAACCCAACTCTTATGAATCGATAAAAACTCACAACAAACGCAATTTTCAAGCAATGTAGCACATTTTCCTTTATAAACGTGAATGAAGTAACTTTGAACTCTTTTGAACTTTTTTTTTCCTTTCATTTTTCGAACCTAACATTCACACAACTCAAACTTTGCTTTTACTTTTCTTTTTCTCACACTTGAAACCACATAAAGCACACTATTATTCCCAAAACCAAACCAAACCATAAAACCAATCTCAGAACTCAACCCAATAACGCTCCCACAAGCTAGGCTTGGAGATATTATCGAAATAAAAGTCATAGGCTCATAATAAGGGTTTAGTAACACGAAACAGGTCATTAGGCTCAATGAGGCTAAGGAGGATAAAAGTATATAAAAAATTCACTATGAGGCTCAAGAATAAAATAAACGCCTCTATCACAGCAAATGCTACAAGTCATCGAATATCAGACAAGTACGAAGTCAAAGTCAAGATCAATCAACTAAGGAGGAACTAACACACACAAACAGACTGGATAATAATAATATGAATCCAATAGGCTACAAAAGGCCTCACAGTCTAACCAATTCAGGGATGCAGCACAATGCAATGTATACTAATCAAAATACGCTCGAAATCATAACAATCAAACTTCAAATCATAGTCTCAAAATCACAAATGCCCAGCTATCCTGAAAACAAAGTCAAATCATTTTCAATCAGAACACAATAAGGGGCACATAGAGGCAACTAAACCAGTCATGTGAATCATATTTTATTTATTTTTTCAGCATTTTTCGAAAGCAATAAAATTATCCTAAAAACAGTAAAAGTGATAGAAAATACAAACATATATCCTCCCCCAAGCTGAACTTGGCAGTGTCATCAATGCCAAAAGATGCACGATAGGATGATGCTAACAGGAAAAATGAATGTTAGTACTCCCGCACTCTCTCTTACTCTATAAAATACAATAAAAGAAAATAAAATAAGGGGAAATTAAGGGTTGCCTCCTACACAGCGCTGGTTTATAGAGGTCCCGCACGACCATATTACCTCCATAGCTCAAATCGGAGGGGCTTGGCAGTGAGTGCCACCCTCATACAATATTTTCCTTCTCCACATGTTTTTTCCTTCAAAATGTGATACAATCTTAGGTGCATTATCACTACTACAAAAAGACCCTACGGAGTCGTCCTTTTAGTGTTGCTTCTTTATAATGTGGGATATTTCAAAACAGGGATCGAAAAAATTGTAATTCACCATTTATGTCACCTCCGAACTAATGACAGGACGCATAAAGTTTAGGCGTCTAAGTGTTGTTTGCAACAGACGTATTAAACTGAACCTATTGCGTCAGTTATCTTCTTGAAGGCGACATATAAGCTTTTACTGTCGCGTCTCCTAAATAGGCGACACCATAGACTCTGTTTCATATTGAATAAGAGAAGCATAAAACTAAAGAAGAGAAACGCTGAACCACCCCCAACATTCTTCCTCAATCAGTGTTGAATCGAACTTCTCACTCCTCTTATATCAAATCCTAAACGCCGACCATCATTGATGTCGTCATGACCAAATCTGAGCACCCCGCTCACATTTGCTTTTGCCGTCACTAATTACTGTGGAGGAATACTTGGAGTACATGAAAACTCTTCACACTCATATGAACGGTAATCTCTCATCTCTCTATTTCTCAATCTTTCTCTTCTCACCCAATCTCATCCAGAAAGCCCTAAGAGCATCCTTAATGGGGAGAAAAAAAAAAGTTCATTCTAACAAACTTAAGAATTATTGGCTTAATGGCAAAAAAAAAAGTTTGGACCATATAAGTTCGTGGTTTTGTTCTCAAAGTCAAACAGAGAAATGTTCGTTCGACTGGTGTTCGTGAGGAGAGAGGTGAGCAAGATATGGACACTTGTCAGCATTTCATTGGGCGAAAGAATAAAAATACCGCGTGAAAATGAAGGGATTCAACCTTCCTGCAACTATGTTTTCTGCCCAATGTCAGCGCGCCAAGTGTCAAACTCTGGGTGGGTAAAAAAATTTAAACGTTATACAAGCTTCCAACGGCTATAACTCAAAAAATACAAATCAAAAAAATAAAATAAAATACCAACGGCTATATTTTATTGAGATCTTTAAATAGAGACCAATATTGATATATTTCAGACATAGTTCAATTTCTCCTTCTTTCCTTAATTCCTATAAAATTCCACTATTATCATTTATAATTTTCCAAAATCTTCATAATTATGGATCGCAATAATTATGGCAAAATTGCAAAGCAAAAACGTTCCAAGTTACAAAATTACTCACAAAACTCTCAAAAATTTTCACAAAATTCTCAACCCTTCACACAAAATCCTCAAAATTTCTCACAAACTCCCCAAAACTCCCAAATTCTACTCCAACCACGTCAAAACCTTTCATATTCTAGTCCCAAAGATCCATATCAACAACAATCTTACTCTGCTACTGATGAATTAGGCTATGGAGGCGGATATCAACAATATGAAGCCGAAAATGAATATGAAGTTGATGTGGAAGATGAAGATAAAGAGAATGATGACGAATTTGTTCAACCAACCCAACAAACTTTTTCACAATTATTGTCACAACCCCCCTCACAACAAGAAAGATTTCAAACATCCTCACAACCTACTCCTAATCCAATAGTTGGCAAGAAAACATGGTCCACAATTGAGGATGTTGCTCTTATTTCTTCTTATATGAACACGAGCGGCAATCAAATTACTGGGACGAATCAAAGTAAAGGAGTTTTATGGAACAAAGTTTGGACAGCTTTTGAAGCTGCAAGAGTAGCAAACCCAACTCAACTTTCTCCCCGCAATGCAGATATGCTAAAAGGTCGTTGTTTCAGAATGGCCCCTAAAGTTTTAAGGTGGGTTGCATTCTATGATGAAGCTCTCGCACGAAAGACGAGTGGCCAAAACGATGATGATGTTATTCGAAATGCTCATATATTTCATGAACGAAACCATGGTAGGTTTCTTTACATCCATTGTTGGGATCAACCGAAGAAATTCAATAAATGGAAATCCATAGTGAACTCTTCATTGCAAAACCCTCGAGGTCGTCCAAAAATGCCGCAACAAAATATTGATTCTCCTGGAAGTGGTAGCAGTGGTAAAAGGCCAAGAGTGGATGGAGGTGATTCACTTCCAAATACACCAACCAGTGGTGAAGGAGGGGACAGTGGAAGGCCAGATGGTGTGAAAAAAGCAAAGTCAAAACTGAAGGGAAAAGGAGTGGCTGGTGAAACAATTGAATGTTTCAATTCCTTTAGTGAAAGACTAAGGCTCCACACAGAATCTAAGAGTGTGGATGCCGAGAGAGAAGATAAGAAGCTGGCTGTTGAAATGGAGAAGGTTGCCATCAGGAAGCAACAAATTGAACTAGAAGCAAGGAGCTAGAACTTCCAAGAATATCGTCATAATTGGGACTTGTTGCAACAATTATCTCAAAAGGAGAGTCGCTTACCATTTGAGGAGACGATGTTCCACCACTTAACCGGATATTTTGAAAATTATGGTAAGAATTGAAGGAAACTTGTATAAGCTTTATTAATTTAATATCTAGAGTCGTTGAAGGTGTAGTAGTTGCTAATCATCATAATTAAGTCAATGTCTTTGTCAGGAGATGTTTAAGATTGTTGTTATTTTGTATCGATGTTTTAAGTTGTCTAACTAGATTAAGTTATCTAACTAAGTTGTAATGTCTTTGTTTTTATGTTTTGGTATTAAACGTTGTAATATATATTGAGTTCTAATATTGGTGTGCTACCTAATTATTGGTGTTGTCCATCTAAACCATTCAAATGAGAGTGACAACAAACTGAATCACCATTAAACCACTATTAAAAGCCAACTTTGACAATTGAAATGACAATACACTGAATGACCAGTCTCTAACTATTAAAGCTAGCATTAACTATTGAAATGACAATACACTTAAATGACAAGAAAGTTCAGTGGAGATGACAATACAATGACATGCCTAGCTAAATGTAGCTTTATTGAAGTAAATCTACTCACCTCATCATCTTATATAATACATCATTTTGTTCATCATAGACACACCCAAGAGATCAATCACATCCAAAAATCTAAGTTTATGGATTCCTACAAACCTCTTAAATTTAACTCTTCAAGTTCCTCTAGTTCTGATGAGGAAAGAAGAGCAAGCCATACTCTAATTGAAGAAGAAATAGACGATTTCTTAAGCAATGTCGTCCAACCAAATCTTCCCGTCCTTCTTTCAACCATAGCCCTTAAAAGAAGACAAAGAAAGTTAAAGACCCCTAACAATGAAGATCGGCCTGATCGAGGCCGAGAAGAAGGTCATAGACGGTTGTTCAATGATTACTTTGCTGAACATCCAGTCTACCCTGCACGATTGTTTCGTCGCAGATTTCGAATGCAAAGACATGTGTTTCTTCGCATAATGGAAACCGTCGTGGCAGATGATGATTGGTTTAAGCAAAAAAAGGATGCTTGTGGAAGGTTGGGATTATCTCCATTGCAAAAGTGCACCGCTGTCATTCGAATGTTAGCATACGGGGTGGCAGCCGATTCAGTAGATGAGTATGTGCGAATTAGTGAGAGTACTGCAAGATTGGCACTTATGAAATTTACCAAAGGTGTTATTAATGAGTTTGGTTGTGAGTATCTAAGGCGACCTTCGCCAACTGATTTGGAGAGGCTACTTAAAATTGGTGAAGAACGTGGTTTTCCGGGTATGCTTGGTAGCATAGATTGCATGCATTGGAAGAATTGTCCGGCAGCATGGAAAGCTCAGTATCAAGGAAGAGGAGGTACTGCTACTTTGGTACTAGAAGCCGTTGCAGATCGTGATTTGTGGATTTGGCATTCATTCTTTGGGATACCAGGTTCGTGCAATGACCTCAATGTGCTGCATCGATCTCCTGTTTTTCAGGATGTTCTAGAAGGTCGTGCACCACCTGTGAATTTCACGGTAAATGGTCACTCGTATGAACTTTTTTTTTTTCTCCCCATTAAGGATGCTCTAAGTTCTCATTGCTGCGAACAGATGTCGAAGATCAAGCGGCCAAAGTTTCCGTTGAGGAGCAAATGCGAATTGCTATTGTTCACACTCTGGAGAAAGATCTCAGATTAGGTACATTTTCCACCTTCAAATTGGAGAAAAAACACACTATTTCTGTTCATTCTTTGTTACAGATTCCTCTTATTCATTTGCAAATGCCAGTGTTGTAATTTGGTTTTTTTTTTATGTTATTCATTTGAAGGTAGTTTGAGGGGCTATTAGGACTGCTATTACTTGGAGCCTTGGAGGTTTCCAAGCTATATTACTCATAATTCTACTTGTATGTGACTAGTCACTACTATTGAGATCAATCTTTTACTTAGCAGCTTTATTAATTATCTAGGTGGATAGAGAGAAAGAACAATTAGCAAAGATGAGGATGGCATATCAGAATATGGGTCTTCTCATAATCTAAGGTTTGTCTTCTATCTTTTATTTATATAGGTGGATAGTGAGAAAGATCAATTTGCTGATTCTAAACTTGGCAACCGAGTCAGAATGTGGGTCTTCTCATAATCTAATTTTGGTTGAAAATCATGAATGGATTAAGCAGGTAGTTAGTTTGTCATCTTTCTTCCTCATTTTGGTCTTGCCTTCTGACTCCGACTTACTTTTGTTTCTTCGCATGTGTATCACTCATTGTATTTTCGAGTTTCCACGCATATAATAGGTCCACATAGTCCAAGAAAGTCTACAGCTTAGTTTAAAAGCAAAAGACTGATATATCTAGAGCCTCCACTCCATGTAGACAACCCTTACTGAGAATACAATTCTAGAGCATGTTTAAGAGTGTGCAAAATTATGCTATGAAGTAACTAGCCTTCCAAGAAACATTTTTGCTGGCCAGGATGCCGTCTCTAGGCACCATCTATCACGTTTTTCATTTTCAGTGTGATACTACTTTCAACTTGTGCAGGCCTTTGCTAGTAACTTAAGCGAATAGAGGAATAAATAACTAGTTCAGGAAGAAACCCGATAGAGGTAAGATCAATGTAAGATAATCAAAAGTTAACACCTTTTTAGAGCAAACTAGCCATAGTTGGAACATATGAAAATTTTCCTGAATAAGTGTACCTCATAATAGTTCGGTCATGGACTCAAATAGCCAAGAATCATCACTAATCGATTTGAATTTGGGTAGATTTGGTGATAAACCTAATTCTACTTCAACTGGAATGGCCCGGGTTTTGTCTTCTGCAGAGTATTCAACACCACCAAAAAGGGCTCGAATGACAAGCTTGAGCTCTCAAAATTCATATTCCAAGTTTATGGGTGCCATAAAGATCTCTGTTCAGCAACAGATTACCACAAGAGGCATAAAGTCTGTGATGTTCATTCAAAGACTTTTAAGTTGGTGTTAATGGTATTGAGCAGAGATTTTGTGAACAATGTACCAGGCTGGTGTTTCTCTGTATCTTTTATCCACTTATTGGACATCGCTTCATGTTTTAGGTCTGCATTTTATACTGTAAATGAGTTATAATGGAATTTGAAAGAAAAAATTAAGATCTAAAATAATACCAAAGAAACCCTACAATACTCGGTTTTATCTCGATCCAAAGTTGGAGACTGAAATAACAAATATAAGTATGTAACGTACTCCAATGAATCATGGCTGGCAACTAAATAGTATGGCATAATGGCATGACAATCAGTAAGGCAGTCAACAAATAACAACTTAGCCAGGCGATAACAGTTGTTTTGACTTTACATTGCATAATGGCTTGAAGTTGTTAATGATTCATGTATTAGCGTCAGTTTCACCTAACTTCATGCTGATCCTGAAGAAGTTAAATTGAGATGCCCCATTTGTCGTGGAAGTTGCGATTGCAAGAACTGTTGCACTACTCGATCTAAAGACAAGGGTGCCAAGTTAATTGCTAACCTTTTTAAGTGTTTATACTTTATTGTTTAATTAATCTTGAGATAGGTGTTGACTGAACAATTCAAACTTTCGCAGGAGGTCTTGAAGGAAAAATGTAAGGGAAGCAAATTCCAACATTGGGAGTACTTGATAAATTTCCTTCTTCCTATTCTTGTACAAATCAACCAGGAGCAGAGCATCGAGGTGGAGATGGAAGCGAAATTTAAAGGTACGTGATCCTGAATGTTAAATTCTTGTATGTTTTGTGCTTTGCAAGAATGGATACTTTCTCCACGAGGGTGCCTCCTCTCTGAAGCCATAAATGCATGACAGGGCAGAATCCCTCTGATGTTGAGATTCGACAAGATGATGTTGGCTACAGGGATCAATGCTGCTGGTTTGTTCTTTGTTCATCCAACTTTTCTTTTTTTAGAAAATAGAAACGCATATTCCATAAGTCATTGTCGTTAATTGCTGCTTCACTGTCTTACCTCTGGCTCAGTAATAACTGCAAAAGGCCAGTATTGGATTTTCACAGAAGCTGCCAAATTGTTCATACAACCTTTGTTTGAACTGTTGTCGAGAATACTCTCAAGGTGGGTATCTTGGAGGAACTTACTCTAATAGAACAAAATCACCTTTTCCTTGTATTAAAGACATGCTCAGCAAAAAGTGAAGACCTTGCCTCTTCTGCGGCTTTACTAGATTTAACTGCTTGCCTTCATATATCATGTCCGCCTATGGAGGATGGTGGTTGTAATAATAGCCTCCTTGATCTGAGATGTATTTTCCCATTAAATTGGACTAAGGAACTGCAAATTAGCACAAAAGAAACGGTATCTGAGCATGATTTCTTACAAGATAGAGATGATTCTGTGCATTGTGCGTTGTGCGCCAGTATCTTTCAAGGTGGCAATAAAAGTAAAGAATTGCAAGAAGCTTCTTTCAATGCTCAAACGCAAGTGATATTGAAGTTTTTTTCAATTATGTACTAAACTTTAAATGCTATTAAGATTTATCCATCAATTGGTAGATTTTATTTGTAAAAGATAATATTTTTTTGTTATGATACGGAGGTTGTGAAATGATTGGATATTTATTTTGTTAACTTTTAATATATAACGTTTAATTTTAATGCTATGAATGCACAGAAGAATTAATACTTTATACAGCAAAAAAAATTAAATAGAAGTTTATGCGTCCCGTGCTAAGTTCTAGGCGACACGATAGCATACCTATTGTGTCGCCTCTGTCAGAAGATGTGATCCATAAAGTACTTTTTTTTTTTGGCTAGAGGACCTATCGCGTCGCCTAATTTATAATAGGCGACACATTAGCTCGTTATACACGTCATATATTAAGTGGCAGGGAAGTATAAGGGTAAATTCTTTGGGGTGAAATTATCCTATAGTGTCGCCTCCTATGTTAGAGGCGACGCGATTGCTTGAGTTTTGTGTCGGTTCCCAGGCGACATCATAGGTGCAGACCTATCGTGTCCTCAACAACAGAGTCGCCTTCCAGGCGACGCGGTAGCTTGTTTATAGGCGACACAATAGGATTACTTTGTAGTAGTGTATGATAATGCACCTTCTCTTCGACCACCTCATCCATAATATCAACCCTGTAACAAGATTGTTCAAGCATAGATGTCTTAACAACATTGGTTGGTTTACAAGAAACTTTCTCATCACCAACACTCAGAGTTAAAGTACCAGACTTAACATCAATAACAACACCAGCAGTAGACAAAAACGGTCTGCCCAGAATAATGGGAATCTGGGCATCCTCCCTCCATATCAAGTACTACAAAATCAACAGGAATGTAGAACTTTCCGACCTCAATAGGGACGTCCTCTAAAACACCTAGGGGTATTTAATAGAACGATCAGCCATATGTAAAGTGATTTGTGTGCATTAAAGTGCTCCCATATTCAGTTTCTCATAAACAGACAAAGGTATAGCAGAAACAGAAGCACCTAAATCACACAAAGCTTTATCAATAAAAATAGGTCCAAGACGGCATCAAATAGAAAAACTACCAAGATCTTTCATCTTAGGTGGGGTTTCATTCTGTATAAAAGTACTACACTCTACAGTAAGAGCAACACATTCTACATCACCAAAGTCTCTCTTCTTAGTTATCATGACTTTCAGAAATTTGGCATAAACAGCGACGTGAATAATTAATTCAGTGAAAGGAAGCGTTACCTGGAGGTTCTTGACCATAGCCAAGAACTTACCAAATTTCTATTCGACCTTTGATTTCTGCATCATGTGAGCGAAAGGTAGCCTTGGTGTAAAAGGCGTTTCAGAAACCTTTTCCTTTTTCTTCCCTTTCTGTTCAGCTTCCTCAAATAATTCGACCTCAGACGTCGAAACTCTTCTCTTCTCCTTCCTCTACCACCTCCTTCTCCTTAGTCAGGGCATGATCATCAACGGGCAATGGAGGAGCATCATAAGCAGCACCACTATGAAGAGTAATAGCATTCGCTTGCTCCCTCTGAATGGGTTGCCTAGACAGTTGTCCTTGCTGCCTCTAAGCATTGTTGCCTGCAATTTGAGCCAATAGGATCTTAAGGACTTTAATATGGTTGTTTATGTTTCTATTCGACTCCTCGTGATTCTTTTGCATCGTGAGCATAAGTTTTCATCAAATCAGACGTAGTGGGCTCTTGGGTGGATGAATTTGAGGTGGTGGTTGGAAATTTTGTTGGTTTTGGAAGTGATGTGGAGGTTGAAAATTTTGTGGTGGGGGTATCTGAAAACCAAGGGGTTTTGATAGAATGATGAACTGGGGTGGTTTTATGGTGGTGGTTGGAAATTTTGTTGGTTTTGATAGTTATGTGGAGGGGAAAAATTTTGTGGTCTCTGCTGCTGGAAGGCATTCGCCTGCTCCATCTGATTTTGAGACATAGTCTGAAATACATCTTCACTCAGAGAGAGCTGAACATGAGGCAGAAAAGGTGCTTGGAACTGATCAAAGATTATGATATGGAGATTCAGTACCACGAGGGTAAGGCCAACTTTGTTGCAGATGCACTTAGGAAAACTTATCATTATTTGCAGACCTTGCGTTCTAAAATTGTCTTAGAGAGGAGTTTCAGAGTCTCGATGTGGAAATAGTGCAAATAGGAGCTCAGCTTAATGCTCTAACTATTCAGTCGACTTTGTTTGACGAGATCAAGGAAGCACAAGTGAATGATAAGTTTCTGAAGGACAAGCAAGCTAATGAGCCTATTAATTTCAATCTGGTCGAGGATGGTAGTGTGAGGTTCAAAGGGAGATGGTGTTCCTAATGTTCCTGAGTTAGGAGAAGATTTTGGAGGAAGCTCATATAGCACGATACTCTGTACAATCTGGAGGGGATAAGATGTACAAGGATCTCTAGCAGATTTTTTGGTGGCCTCATATGAAAACAGATGCCGCTAAGTACGTCTCGAGATGCTTGACTTTTCAGAAGGTGAAGAGTGAGAATAAGAGGCCTCAGGGAATGATTCAGCCTTTAGAGGTTCCAGAGTGGAAATGGGATTCGATTTACATGGATTTAATCTGTGGACTTCCGAGGACATCGAAGGGGAATAATACGATTTGGGTGATTATGGATCGTCTTACCAAGTCTGCTCATTTTATTCCCGTGGAGGATACTTGTAAGCATGAGCGATTGGCTACTACTTATAGAGAGCATGTGATTAGACTTCATGGTTTTCCGAGTGATATCGTTTCAGATAGGACTCGTACATTCTTTTCTAACTTCTCACAGAAGCTTCAGGAAGCTTTAAGGACTAAGTTGAAGATGAGTACAACTTTTCACCCTGCTACAGATGGTCAAACATAACACACTATTCAAACCTTGGAGGATATGTTGAGATCTTGTGCCTTAGAGTTTCAGGGGTCTTGGGAGGATAAGCTTGATCTGGTAGAGTTCTGGTACAATAATAGTTACCATTCTGCCATTCAGATGGCTCCATATGAAGCTTTGTATGGTCGTCAATGTCGTACTCCTTTGTGTTGGAGTGATATTGGTGAATATGTTGTGATTGGACCGGAGATGATTCAAGAGACTGATGAGCAAGTAAAGCTCATCCAGCAGAAAATGAAGGAGGCACAGGATAGACAAAAGAGCAATGGAGATAAGCATCGTCGTCATGAGGAGTTTAAGGTAGGAGAGAAGGTATTACTTAGAGTTTCTCCTATGAAGGGAGTGATGCGATTTGGAAAGAAATGCAAGTTGAGCCCTAAGTTCATTGGCCCTTATGAGATTTTGGAGAGGATATGAGAGGTTACTTATAGATTGGCGTTGCCACCAGGCGTTGATCGTGCGCATAACTTATTCCATATTTCTCAGTTAGGTCGATACATTAGGAATAGGTTTTTGACTAAATTTAAATAAAGGAGGAGGAAAAAAAAAACAAACCAAAATATTAAACACTTACCTCACTAGTCGCTACTGCTCTTCGACGCCAACAATACCTCCATCTCCAAGTCCAAACCCATCTTTTCTGCTTCTGCTGTGCTCCAAAGCCAATTAGTTGTCATCATAAAACTACAAACCATCATCATCCATCATCATTCACCACGTAAATCATTCATCACCATCTTTTAGTGCTTTTGGGTGACTTCAAAGAAGTAGCAGAGAGTTTTTGGGCGTTCTTTCGGGTGGTTTTCTGATCAAAAAGAAGAGGTGTTTTTGGGCCTTTCGTTGAGAAATTTCATTGTTATTACTTCCCTTAATCAAGTAAGATTTATTCCCATGTTTTAGTTTCAGTTTATATATTGATTTTCGAATTGGGGTTTTTGTGAAATTAGGATGCTTGAGTAAAATTGATTTGGGGGAAATTTACACTATGCGCAATTTGTTTAATTGGCTTATGTTTTATGTGTAATTCGAGTTAATTAACACAACTACGAGTGTATTTACAAAATTTAGTACTTTTGAAATATATACCTAGTACTTGTTATATTGGATTGAATTTAGCTTCATAGTTTGAACTATTAGCGAAATTATGAACGGATTATTGTGATTAAAAAGAGTTCCCTATTTTCTAGTCGTAACTTGGTATTTGGTATTGTGTTGAAGTACGTAGTTGTAGGTTGTTGTTGTTGTTATTATAGTTGTCATTGTGTTGTTATAGGTTGTTGTTGTTTAATGTTGTTGTGTTGCATAGTTGTTGGTACGTTAGTGTAGGTAAAAGAGTGAATTAGACAGAAAAAATAAGTGTGATTTCATGGTCAAAATCAGTTTGACCAGTTTGACTTTTGTTAACTTTTATATTCTATTGACTTTGAGTCGTTTTAAAAATTAGTCAAAGCTCATTAACTAGGTTACGTGATTTATATGTGAATTATGTGAAGTATAGTCAAGTGACTTATACTATACTTTATGTGAAAGTATTGGGTCAGACCGTCTGACCAATGCTTACTATCATACGGGCAGAGCCCAATACTTCATCTTCTTCTTCACGCAAACAACAACAACAACAATTAAGTAGCGGCATCACTCACGTGGGTTGTTGAGGTGGTGTCGACGGTTGGGGTCGGCTGGATTTCGGTGGATTTCGGGGGTTGTTGAGGATGGCTGTTGTTTTGGTGATGAAGGTCTGATGGCAGTGGTGGCGAGGGGGTGGTGACATTGGTTAGACGAGGTGGGGTGATGACGTTGGTGGCTGGGTGGTGAAGGTCTGATGACGATGATGAAGGTGGGATGATGATGATGAATTAATTGATCCTTTCAGCTGGTCACTTTATTCTTTTAGTTGGTTACTTTATTCTTTCAGTTGGTTCCAACTGAATGAATAGAAGGTCCAACTGAACTTAAAACACTTGCAACTGAAAGAATAGAAGGATACACTAAACAACTAAAATCAAAATACATCCAACTGGAAAAAAAAATGAAACAAACTGAAGTGGTCTGACCAAATGTTATGGTAAGACGCGTCTGACACAATACGTTCTCATGCTTTATTATATTGTAGATTGTGGGTTCGTAGAAGAACCTTTTTGACTTGAGATTGAGTTTGGTTGATTGTGGTTGCTGAAAAGGTAAGATTTCCTACTAAGACTTGTACATATTATTCTGGATACTGGTTTATATTGGTATGATGTTGATATTGAGATTAAAAGGTCTTACGTGGTTTATATATTGAGATTAAAAGGTTTTATATTGTCTATATATTGAATTTAAAAGGTTTTACATTGTTTATATAATGAGATTTAAATCGCTTGACGATGTCTATTGTAAAAGAAAATTAAGAGATTATTTATGAGATTCAAAAGGGAGGAAGTTCCTCATATGCCAAGTTGAGATTTAAAAGGAGGATGTTCCTCATTGCTACAGGTTTTGAGTAAACCAGAATGTTTCTATGTTTACTTAGTAGTTGGGTGTATGTTGATCAATACACTTGTCATTTATCTTTCTTCTTGGTTCGTTATCAAGTTAGGGGTATGCATACTAGGGGCTTTGGTGTTTACCCGTCTCGTGAGCCTAGCTAGCTCATTGAACTTTAATACTTCCTACTCACAGTTTTCAAAACGGTTATATTTTAAAGGTATTTACAAAATTGTTTTAGAAAGAAAGAGAAGTTGTAAGTTAAGATTGTTAGAAAGTTGTTTTCTCTTAAAAATTTGATCTGTACAGGTTTGAAATGAATTTGTAAGATATTCCTATATATCTTATCTGCACATTGGATAGTTTTGTTTTATTACAGTATGAAATCTTGCTCAGCCTTTTGGCTGATATTATAGTGTTCAATGTGGAGGGACTTGAAGATGGTTAGCTCAAGGTTGGTTTAAAGAGTGCGATAGATTTAGTTATGCTTTAGTATGTTTAATAAGACTTCTGTTGTTATTTATTTGACTTTAGAATTTTATTGCAGTCTGTAATAATTATTTAGATTCTAGTTAGTGTGTGACAGGATAAAGTCGTATCACCTAATAAAAAATAATCCTAAAGTCCTCTAACAAACAGTAGTCAGGGAAGTAGGGTCGAATCCACAGGGAGACAATTTTCAGAGTTAATATTCAGTTAAAAGCTACTTCAGACAAGATCAGGGAAAATCAGCTGAACTACTAATTAAACTAAAGAAAACACTATAAATAATGACATTAAACTATGCATTAAAGGTCTAGAGCATTGGTTCGGTCCATACCAATCATAAGGATTAAACCATTACAAATGCCTAGGTCAAGAGTCGAGAGATTAAAGCACAAGTTAAGCTATGGTTAATTCTTAACGCTCATAATTCAACATACGTCGTATGGTCACTAACATAATCACAATTACTCGTGTATACTAGGCCTCTAAAAGTAAAACAGGTCTATGCAAACAATTATAAACCACGAGCAATCAATGAAACTGCGCAATAACATTAATCACTCATCAAGAACAAATCACATCATGAGCACTCTAAACAAAACCTAGAAACTAATAGCAATTCAAATATAAATCATGGTATAAACATGGTTTTTCTCCCTAAAACCTTAGAATTATGACTACTCACTCATAATTGAATCAATAGTAATAAATCTAATATAAAAACCTAAAATTTGCATCATAAGAGAATTAATCAATCAACTAAGCAATCAAAGATTAAATAAAGAAATTAAGAGAGAAGAACAATACCAAATGACGGAAAGCAATAACTTTAATTGAAATAATCCGAGGTTTGATCTCCTCCAAAACTAATCTAAAAGTGTTTACTCTAAGAAAGCTCTTAAAACTAAGATAAGAACAATGAAAAATAAAGTGTCTCACAAAATAAAAGAACCTAACTATTTACGCTAAATTCTAAACTAGCTAGATAAGAGAAGGATTACAATTTAGGACAAAAAAGGCCTAAAACGAAGCCTTCCGGTAGAGGGCCCGATCGGGCGAAAAACTGGCGGAACTGACGAAGGCCGTATCTCCTAAACCATAAATTGGAGCGTGTGACCTATTGTTGGAAAGCTCTTGAAGTCTAGATTCCACTACAGTTGGAATTTCTTGATTATCAATTTTCTATAAATAGTTATGATCAAATAGTGAACATGTGTAAGTTTTGGCACTTCTTTCACTAACTCTTTGCTTCATTCCAACTCAAAATTGTCCCAAACGAATGCATTGTGATCCTTGTGCAACCTACCTTCATCCTTAATGATTAATTGGCTGGATCCTTGATAATCATGATCAATTTGTATCAAAATAACCTGAAAATTATCGAAACACACAATTAGGGAGTAGTAGAGCGGAACTTATGTAATTCATGTCATTATGCACTTAAATGCTCTAAAAAGAGTTCTAAATGCAATCTAAATACATATAAAAACTATATATAAATGTGATACATCAAACTACCCCAAGCTAAACCTTTGCTAGTCCTCAAGCGAACAAGCCACGAGCATGGAATAAATTGCCTCATCCCAAATATAAAACATTTGATGCTCAATACATTTTCAAGACTAAGAATCGTTCAAGCAGGAAAAATTCAAATTAAGTTATTCAAATCCATCCAACTACCAATCATCGAAGCAAATCGTCAAATGCAACTATCTACAAGACATACAAATCTTGAAAAGGTCCTCAACAAGGTGTCACTCCTCTCAATTTTGTGACAGGGAAAGAATGTGCTCGAACACTCATCGATCTGACCATAATGTCCCTTCCCACTTACACTCTCATGTGTTTAAGAAGGTTGAATGTCGCTCATCCTAATCAAGTCGACTCAATTAGCAGACATACTCTTTAACTTTAACAAACTGTCTCGAAATCAATCCAACAAATAATGTAAACACGAGCTCAAGAGACTTTCGAGGGTTGTAATGGGGTTTAGGTAAGGGGTAAGGAATTTTTTAGGAAATGTGGTGGAAAAACCGAGAATGGGGGAGCAAAAGTCACTCAAAACAGAGTCGAATGTGGCCGAAACATCTCGCTGCAACAGCATAAAACCACAAAGCACATCCTAATTCTTATGAATCGATAAAAACTCTAATTAAACCCAACTTTCAAGCAATGTAGCACATTTGTTTTTATAAACAATGTGAATGAATGAACTTTGAACTCTTTTCAACTTTTATTTCTTTTTCTTTCATTTTTCGAACCAAACTTTCACACAACTCAAACTTTGCCTTTTCTTATCTTTTTCTCACACTTGAAACCACATAAAATACACAATCAATCCCAAAACCACACAAACCATAAAACCAATCTCATAACTCAACCCAACAACGCTCCCCCAAGCTAGGCTTGGAAATATTATACAAATAAAGACCATGGGTATGTAAAAGGGTTTAGTAACACAAAATAGGTCATTAGACTCAGCGGGGATAAGGAGGATAAAAGCGTATCAAAAATTCACTCTGATACTCAAGAATCATACAAAAGAATGCCTCTATCACAACAAATGCTACAAGTCATCGAATATCGGACAAGTACGAAGTCAAAATCAAGATTAATCAACTAATGAGGAGCTAACACACAAAAGCAAACTGGATAATAATATGAATCCAATAGGCTACAAAAACGCCTCACAGTCTAACCAATTCAGGCATGCAGCACAATATAGTGTAATAATCAAAATTCGCTCAAAATCATAGCAATCATACATCAAATCATAGACTCAAAATCACAATTACCCAGCTATCAAGAAAACAAAGTCAAATCATTTTCAATTAAAGTACAGCAAGGGGCACATGGAGCTAACTAAACCAGTCATGTGAATCGTACTTTTTTTTTATTTTTTCAGTATTTTTGAAAGAAATAAATCTATCCTAAAAAGCAGTAAAAGAGATAGAGAATAAAAACAAAAATCCTCCCCCAAGCTGAACTTGGCAATGTCCTCGATGCCAAAAGATGAATGACAGGAGGAAGCTTAGAGGAAAAACAAATGTTAGTACTCCCTCACTCTCCCTCACTCTCTCTCACTCTGAAACAAATAAAAAATAAAATAAAAAGAGAAAATTACAGGTTGCTGATATCACGTATTTATATAGAGTTTTCTCCCTTATTTACAAGCTAATTTGTGCGTCATTGGAGCTCTTGGGAGCTATTTTGTGCTAACTATCGTATATAGTTGTGGTTTTGTATTTTAGTGTTGAATTGCAGGTTTTAGGGAGTTTTCTCCTTATTCCCGAGCCATTTGGAAGCAACCACGACTTTACGAGATGTTACGAGGCACGTAGGATGGCTCACGAGCTTTATGGGTAGTTTAGGAGGTCCCAAGACCCCTAAACGTGAAGATTAGAGAGCCAAAAAGGAGGTCTCCGTACACTGATCGGGCAGAAATGGCCCGATCGGGCGAAGTATTTATGATCGGGTATGAAAGTCACGGACCCGATCGGGCAAGGCGTGCCCGATCAGATCGGGCGAGCATCAATGCACCAGACCCGATCGGGCGTAGTGTGCCCGACCCGATCGGGCCGGATGCTGCTAGGTGCCATTGTGATGCTGCGTGTCAAGAGAGCACGCTAGTGGAATTTATGTGAGGACCCGATCACAGACCCGATCGGGTTCTGGATCGGGTGGACCTCATTTTGCATTGAGTGCTGCGCTGCTGCTAACGAAGGCGCTAGAAGACCAAAAAATGTTAAAGCTGCTGGGCACCCGATCGGGTATTGTGCTCGGGCCCGATCGGGTCTGGTGCCATTTGTCGCGAATTTTCGTCTTTTGCTTCCTATTTTTAATTAGACTTGAGGGGTATTATAAATACCGTTTTCCTCATTATTTAGGGACATCTTTTTATTCATCTTTCATTAGCTTTAGACTAGTTTTATTCTTCATTGTTCTTAGTTCAATTCAAACACTTTAGATTAATTTAGAGGTGATCAAACCTATTTCAATTTCAATAAAGTTCCTGCTTACCGTCAGTTGGTACTCTTCTCTACTCTTTATCTCTTTAATTACTTTGATTGCTTAGTTTATTTATTTAATAGTTCATGATGCAATTGTTAGGGTTTCATATTAGTTTTGTCGTTATTAATTCGATCATGTCTGAGTAGTCTCTTTCTAGGGTGTTAGATAGGAAAGCCATGTTTATACCATGATTGTGATTTAGACTCTTATCGATTTCTAGGGTTTGATTAGGGTGATTGTGATGTGATTTGTTCTTTATTGAGTAATTAACGTTATTGCGCAGTTTCGTTGGTTGCTTGTGGTTAATAGTTGTTTGCACAGATCCGTCTTACGACTAGAGGCCTAGGACACGTCAGTAGTTCTGATTACGTTAGTGAACATGCGGCGTATGTTGAACTATGAGCGTTGAGTCTTAACCATAGCTCAACATAGGCTCTAATCCCCCGACTCTTGACTTAGGTTTTGATAGTTGTTGACCTTGTTTGATTGGTATAAGCATGGTGGACCGACCTAATACCCTAGGTTTTTATTCCATAGTTTAATCCTCGATTTATTCCGTCTTCTGTAGTCTGTTCTTTAGTTTAATTATTTCTTCCCTGATTTCATCTGGAGTAGCTGAATCGGTTGAATATTAATCTAGAAACTCTGTCTCCCTGTGGATTCGACCCTGCTTCCACTAACTACCTAGTTAGAGGCCCGTAGGTTTATTTTTGATTAGGTGACACGACTAAAACCTATCAAATTTTGGCGCCGTTGCCGGGGAGACGGCTAGTTCTCTAAGTTTTTATTTAATTATTTGGTCTACTTCTCTGTACCTTATTGGAACTTCATTGTTTCAATCGAGGTACGTTTTACTGCTGCTTTTTGTTTCTTTTGTATGCCCAGGTCCCAAAGAAACGGTTCTCCAATTCCAGCGGACCCCGATCTTACTAGGACAATCAGGCGGATCCGAAAGATAAAGCAGAAAGAAAAACAGTCTGTTCAGCTGAACACCTCTGGAACAGACACCCCGAGTTCAGTCATGTCAAAGTCACTGAAATCATATGGGGTGCCCAACCCAGATGGTCTCTCCACTGGACCTACTATGCCCACCATTGCCGTGGTAAATTTTGAGATTAAGCCTGGACTCATCAGCATGGTCCAGCAAAATCAGTTTGGTGGGCATCCTACTGAAGATCCGGCAAATCATCTGCAACGGTTTCAACAAGTTTGTCGAACCGTTAAACATGCCGGCGTCACTCCAGATCAGTTAAAAGTCATGTTGTTCTAGTTTTCGTTGAGAGATAGAGCCCAGAAGTGGTTGAACGATGTGCAGGAAACTGAATGGAGTGAGATTTCTGCTGCATTTCTGAGAGAGTATTACCCACCTACTAAAACAACAGAAATCAGAAATAAACTAGCCACGTTTTCCCAAGAACCTGATGAAACATTAAGGGAAGCGTGGGCTAGGTTTAGAGATCTACAGAGAGAGTGTCCACACCACAATATGGACAAATGGTTCTTGACGCAGACATTCTACAATGGTCTGCAGCCTCAGACGAAGTGTATTGTTGATTCGTCTGCAAGAGGAGTGTTTTTAGACAAGGCAGTTGATGAGGGTTATGAATTCATATCAAATCTTGCAGCCAATGACCATTCATCATCTAGGAGTTTGACTAAGAAGGTACTTGAAGTTGACTGTATTTCATTGCTTACATCTCAGATGGCGCAACTAACTCAGCAGCTAATGAAGTCTTCTAGTCCGACACCTCCACCCATGAGTATCAATGCTATGTCTGCAGTAGCACCCATTACCTCATCTTACTGCGAGGTATGTGGTGTTCAGGGTCACTTTGGGCATGACTGTCAGTTCAGTCAATTTCAGATGGAGCAGGCAAACGCCTTTCAACAAAGGCCACAAACCTTCCCCCCTCCACATAACTACCAAAATCCAAAAAACTATCAACCTCCACCTCCACAAAACTATCCTAAACCCTCATACCATCAAACCCCACAACATTTCCAAAGACCACCACCACAAAACTTCCATCACCACAATAATTTCCAAACTCTACAAAAATTTTCCACCCCACCTCCACAAAACCATAACCCACAAGAGCCTAGCAATTCTGAACTGATGAAACTGATATTGTCTATGCAAAAGGCAAATGAGGAAACACGGAGGGCCCAAGAGAAGCACATCAAACTTCTCGAGGCTCAAGTTGCTCAATTGGCAGAAACTAATGCACAAAGGCAGCAGGGACAATTGTCAGGGCAACCCGTTCAGAGGGAACATGTGAATGCCATCGCTCTTCGTAGTGGCATAGCTTATGATGCTGCTCCAGTGCCCATTGATGAGGTTACCCCGACTGCAGGGAAGAAGAGGGTGGTAGAGGAAGGAAAAAGGAAGAATTCGACGTCTGAAGTCGATTTGTCTGCAGAAGCTGAACAGACAGGGAAGAAAAAGGAGAAGGTTTCTGAAACGCCTTTTACACCAAGGCTACCTTTTCCTCACAGGATGCAACAGTCCAAGGTCGATCAGCAGTTTGGTAAGTTCTTGGCTATGGTCAAGAATCTTGAGGTAACGATTCCATTCACAGACTTAATTACCCAAGTGCCTGTTTATGCCAAATTTCTGAAAGACATGATTACTAAGAAAAGAGACTTTGGTGGGGTAGAACGTGTCGCTCTTACTGAAGAGTGTAGTGCTTTTATTCAAAATAAAACCCCACCAAAGTTAAAAGATCCTGGTAGTTTTTCTACACCATGCCATCTTGGACCTATTTTTATTGATAAGGCTTTGTGTGATTTAGGTGCTTCTGTTTCTGTTATGCCATTGTCTGTTTATAAGAAACTGAACATGGGAGCCCTTAAATGCACACAAATCACTTTACAGATGGCGGATCGTTCTATAAAATACCCTCTAGGTGTTTTAGAGGACGTTCCTGTTAGGGTACGAAAATTCTATATTCCTGTTGATTTTGTGGTGTTAGATATGGATGAGGATGCCCAAATTCCTATTATCTTGGGTAGGCCGTTTTTGTGTACTGCTGGTGCTGTCATTGATGTCAAGTCTGGGTCTTTAACTCTTAGTGTTGGTGATGATAAAGTGATTTTTAAACTAACCAATGCTGTTAAGGCACCTATGCTTGAACAATCTTGTTGCAGGGATGAGGTTCTGGATGAAGTAGGTGTGGAGAAGGTTCCAATTCCACCTAAGGTTGCCTCACCGTCTGGAGGCATAGTCAAGAACATTTGGAGGAGAAAGATGTTTGATGAGGGTGGCACTCACTGCCACGTCCCTCCTATTTGAGAGAAGGCGGATTATGGTCGTGCGGGACCTTTATAAACCAGCGTTGTGCGAGAGGCAACTAGTATTTTTCTTTCCCTTTTTCCTTTTCTTTTTATTTTTCTTCTTTTTGTGAGCGAGAGTGAGGGTACTAACATTGTTTTTCCTCTTAGCATAGTCCTTATCACCTTTTGGCATTGAGGACACTGCCAAGTTCAGCTTGGGGGAGGAGTTCTGTTTGTATTCCCTATCTCTTTTACTGCTTTCTAGACTAGTTTTACTGCTTTCGAAAAATAATGAAAAAAATCAAAAAAAATATGGTTCCCATGACTGGTTTAGTTGTCTCCCTGTGCCCCTTGTTGTGCTCTATTTGAAATTGATTTGACTCTGTTTTCTGGATAGCTGGGCATTTGTGATCTTGAGGCTATGATTTGATGTTTGATTGCTATGATTTCGAGCATTTTTGGATTATATTAGACCACTTTGTGCTGCATACCTGAACTGGTTAGACTGTGAGGCCTTTTTGTAGCCTATTGGATTCATATTATTATCCAGTCTGTTCTTGTGTGTTAGTTCCTCTTTAGTGGATTGATCTTGACTTTGACTTCGTACTTGTCTGATTTTAGATGACTTGTAGCATGTGCTGTGATAGAGGCGTTCTTTTGTCTTATTCTTGAGCTTCAGAGTGAGTTTTTGATATACTTTTATCCTCCTTAGCCCCATTGAGCCTAATGACTTGTTTCGTGTTACTTAAACCCCTATTATGAGCCAAAAGCCTTCACTTGATATTATTCCAAGCCTAGCTTGGGGGAGCTTTTGTATGGGTTGAGTTTGAGATTGGTTTGTTGGTTTAGTTTGGTTTTTGAGGAATTTGAAAGTGTATTTGTTGTGGTTTGAGAGTGAGAAAGAGAAAAGAAAAAGCAAGTTTAGAGTTGCGTGAATGAAGTTCAGAAAAATGAAAGAAAAATGAAATGAAAAAATTCAAAAGAATTCTAGTTCTTTCATTCACGTACGTTCATAAAGGAATATTCGCTCCATTGCTAGAAAATTGGGTTTGTTATGAGCTTTTCATTGATTTATAAGAGTTGGGTTACTTTACATGGTTTTATGGTGATTGTTGGGAGTTGTGTAGGTCATCTTAGGCCTTGTTTGAATGACTTATGCTCCCCCTTTCTTGGTTTTTCCACCACATTACCCAAAAGTATCCCCTACCTCTCGCCTAAGCCCCATTATAACCCTATAAAGTCCTCTTGAGTTTATGTCTGCATTGTTCATTTGATTGATTTCGAGTCAGTTTGTCAAAGCTAGGGAGTATTTCTACTAATTGAGTCGACTTGACTAGGTTGAGCGTCATTGAACCTTCTTAAACACATGAAAGTGTGAGTGGGAAGGGTACTTATGGTCGGGTTGGTGAGTGTTCGGCCATATTCTTTGCCTGCCACAAAATAGAGAGGAGTGACACCCTTGTGAGAGCCTTTTCAGGATTTGTATGCCTTGTGGACGCTTAAGTTTGATAAATTGCTTGAATGATTGGTGGTTGGATGGATTTGATTAGCCAAACTTGAATTATGCCTGCTTGAACGATTCTTAGTCTTGAAAATATTTTGAGCTTTGATTTGTTTTTATCTATGGGGTGAGGCAATCTATTCCATGTTCATGTTCTGTTTGCTTGAGGACAAGCAAATGTTTAGCTTGGGGGAGTTCGATATCACGTATTTATATAGAGTTTTCTCCCTTATTTACAAGCTAATTTGTGCGTCATTGGAGCTCTTGGGAGCTATTTTGTGCTAACTATCGTATATAGTTGTGGTTTTGTATTTTAGTGTTGAATTGCAGGTTTTAGGGAGTTTTCTCCTTATTCCCGAGCCATTTGGAAGCAACCACGACTTTACGAGATGTTACGAGGCACGTAGGATGGCTCACGAGCTTTATGGGTAGTTTAGGAGGTCCCAAGACCCCTAAACGTGAAGATTAGAGAGCCAAAAAGGAGGTCTCCGTACACTGATCGGGCAGAAATGGCCCGATCGGGCGAAGTATTTATGATCGGGTATGAAAGTCACGGACCCGATCGGGCAAGGCGTGCCCGATCAGATCGGGCGAGCATCAATGCACCAGACCCGATCGGGCGTAGTGTGCCCGACCCGATCGGGCCGGATGCTGCTAGGTGCCATTGTGATGCTGCGTGTCAAGAGAGCACGCTAGTGGAATTTATGTGAGGACCCGATCGGGTTCTTGATCGGGTGGACCTCATTTTGCGTTGAGTGCTGTGCTGCTGCTAACGAAGGCGCCAGAAGACCAAAAAATGTTAAAGCTGCTGGGCACCCGATCGGGGACTGTGCTCGGGCCCGATCGGGTCTGGTGCCATTTGTCGCGAATTTTCGTCTTTTGCTTCCTTTTTTTAATTAGACTTGAGGGGTATTATAAATACCGTTTTCCTCATTATTTAGGGACATCTTTTTATTCATCTTTCATTAGCTTTAGACTAGTTTTATTCTTCATTGTTCTTAGTTCAATTCAAACACTTTAGATTAATTTAGAGGTGATCAAACCTATTTCAATTTCAATAAAGTTCCTGCTTACCGTCAGTTGGTACTCTTCTCTACTCTTTATCTCTTTAATTACTTTGATTGCTTAGTTTATTTATTTAATAGTTCATGATGCAATTGTTAGGGTTTCATATTAGTTTTGTCGTTATTAATTCGATCATGTCTGAGTAGTCTCTTTCTAGGGTGTTAGATAGGAAAGCCATGTTTATACCATGATTGTGATTTAGACTCTTATCGATTTCTAGGGTTTGATTAGGGTGATTGTGATGTGATTTGTTCTTTATTGAGTAATTAACGTTATTGCGCAGTTTCGTTGGTTGCTTGTGGTTAATAGTTGTTTGCACAGATCCGTCTTACGACTAGAGGCCTAGGACACGTCAGTAGTTCTGATTACGTTAGTGAACATGCGGCGTATGTTGAACTATGAGCGTTGAGTCTTAACCATAGCTCAACATAGGCTCTAATCCCCCGACTCTTGACTTAGGTTTTGATAGTTGTTGACCTTGTTTGATTGGTATAAGCATGGTGGACCGACCTAATACCCTAGGTTTTTATTCCATAGTTTAATCCTCGATTTATTCCGTCTTCTGTAGTCTGTTCTTTAGTTTAATTATTTCTTCCCTGATTTCATCTGGAGTAGCTGAATCGGTTGAATATTAATCTAGAAACTCTGTCTCCCTGTGGATTCGACCCTGCTTCCACTGACTACCTAGTTAGAGGCCCGTAGGTTTATTTTTGATTAGGTGACACGACTAAAACCTATCAGTTGCCTCCCGCACAACGCTGGTTTATAAAGGCCTCGCACGACCATATTACCTCAACATCAGTCAAATAGGACAAGTGATATCAATCACCTCTAAGATGACATTCTGAACACATTCATCATCACTGGCATCATCATCATGTATCATCTGTTGACTATAAAATTGTTGCATAACAAGTGATAGAACATAATTTGAAATACGTTTCAAGTCACGTATCAAGTCCTTATTAAATTCTTCATTTTGTTTACCACAAGACTCAAGCATCTGCATAAGTAGACCTAGACTAACTGATGATTCAGATTGAGAATAATCATGAGCTCCATGTGGGTTATAAGGGGGACATAAAACTCATTAGGGTAATGATAAAATTCATGGGAATTCATGCACACATTATTTGGATATTGACAATAAGAAGATGCATCAGACACATTACTATTACAATACCCATTATCAAAATTATATTGCCCTTGAAACTCGGAATACCCATTATTGTAATCATTTTGCTCCTGATAATTGGAATATCCATTATTACAGTCATATTGCCCTTGAAAATTGGGATATCCATTATTGTAGTCATATTGCCCCTGATAATTAGGATAACCTTCCCATACGAGTTATAATCAGGCCACTGCATATAAACTCATGAGTAAGGAAGGAAGAAAAAAAGAAAGAATTTACAAAATAAAAAAATAAAAAGAAAATATTTACATAAGAAAAGTAGTTGTCACCCCGGCAATGGTGCCAGAGTTTGATAGGCTAAAGTCTTATCATCTAATCAAAAGTAAATCCTAAAGTCCTCTAACACTAATAGTCAGGCAAGTAGGATCGAATCCACAGGGAGATAGATTTTCAGATTTATTATTCAGTTAAAAAGCTACTTCAGACAAGATTAGGGAAGAATCAGCTGAACTACTAATTAAACTAAAGAAATCCATATAAGAGTGGGATTTAAACTATGGATTAAAGGTCTAGGGTATTAGTTCGGTCTACCAGGCTAATACCAATCAAAGGATTCAAACAACTATCAATACCTAGGTCAAGAGTCGAAAGTTACAGCACATGTTAAGCTATGGTTAAGTCTTAACGCTCATTATTCAACATATGCCGCATGTTCACTAACGGAATCAGAATTACTAATGTGTACTAAGGCCTCTAAAAGTAAGACGGATTTGTGCAAACAATTATTAACCATAAGCAATCAATGAAACTGCGCAATAACATCAATCACTCATCAAGAACAAATCACACCATAATCAATCTAATCAAAACCTAGAAACTAATAGCAATTCAAAAATGAATCATGGTATAAACATGGTTTTCCAAGCTAAAACCCTAGAAATGCGACTACTCAGACATGATTGAAAGAACAATAACAAAACTAATATAGAACCCTAATCTTTGCATCATGAATGAATTAAATAAGCAATCAAGAATTAAATAAAGAAGTTAAAAGAGAAGAACAATAAAGAATGACAAAAAGCAATAACTTTAATTGAAAATAATCTGAGGTTTGATCTCCTCCAAAACTAATCTAAAGTATTTACTACCTCCGTTTAATTTTTAATATGTATGTTTGCTTTTACGCGCGGACCAAGGAAAAACTGCAAAAGTAAGAGAGGAGGTTAGTAAAAGTAAGGTAAAAGTGAAAAAGGTAGAGAGAAGGAAAGAAAAAGTAGGAGAGAAGTGTAATCATTAGGTAGGCCAACCTTCCATTTATGGGAAAAGGTAGAAAGGTATATATTAAAAAAATCCCAAAATGGTAAAAACATACATATTAAAAAAACAACGGATGGAGTAACTATGAAAAGCTCTCTAAGCTAATGTTAATTAGTGTTGGAAATAAAGTAAGAAGTAGGAATTCGTCCCAAATAATGAGGTTTTAAGTATTTATAAACCTCCTAAAAGTAACAAATAAAACGAGCTTAAAAGATAGAATTTGGACCAAAAAGATGCTATTTTGTGGCAGGCAAAGAATATGCCCGAACACTCACCAACCCGACCATAAATACCCTTCGCACTCACACTCTCATGTGTTTAAGAAGGTTCAATGATGCTCATCCTAGTCAAGTCGACTCAATTAGCAGAAATACTCTTTAACTTTGACAAACTGACTCGAAATCAATCAAGTGAACAATGCAGACACGAGCTCAAGAGGATTTTATAGGGTTGTAATAGGGCTTAGGTAAGAGGTAGGGGATACTTTTGGGTAATGTGGTGGAAAAACCAAGAAAGGCGGAGCATGAATCACTCAAACAAGGCCTAAGATGGCCTAAACAACTCCCAACAACACCATATAACCACGAAAAATAACCCAACTCTCATAAATCAATCAAAAGTCACAACAAACCCAATGTCAAAGCAATTCTTTATGAACGTACGTGAATGAAAGAACTTTGAATTCTTTTGAACTTTTATTTCATTTTTCTTTCATTTTTCTGAACTTCATTCACGCAACTCTAAATTTGCTTTTTCTTTTTCTTTTTCTCACCCTCAAACCACAACAAATACACTTTTAATACCTCAACAACCAAACCAAACCAAGAAACCAATCTCAAACTCAACCCATACAAAAGCTCCCCCAAGCTAGGCTTGGAAATAATATGAAATGAAGGCCATGGGCTCATAATAAGGGTTTAAGTAACATGAAATAACTCATTAGGCTCAGCGGGGCAAAGGAGGATAAAAGTATATCAAAAATTCACTCTGAGGCTCGAGAATTAGACAAAAGAACGTCTCTATCACAGCAAATGCTACAAGTCATCGAAAATCAGACAAGTACGAAGTCAAAGTCAAGATCAATCCACTAAAGAGGAACTAACACACAAGAATAGACTGGATAATAATATAAATCCAATAGGCTTACAAAGAGGCCTCACAGTCTAACCAATTCAGGCATGCAGCACAAAGTGGTGTAATATAATCAAACTTTGCTCGAAATCATAGCAATCAAACATCAAATCATAACCTCAAGATCACAAATGCCCAGCTATCCAGGAAACAGAGTCAAATCATTTTAAATAAGAGCACAACAAGGGGCACAGGGAGGCAACTAGATCAGTCATGAGTACCATATTTTTATAATTTTTCAGTATTTTTTTGAAAGCAATAAATCTAACCTAGAAAGCAGTAAAAGAAATAGAGAATACAAACAGAAATCCTCCCCCAAGCTGAACTTGGCAGTGTCCTGAATGCCAAAAGGTAACAAAGGACGATGCTAAGAGGAAAAACAACGTTAGTACCCTCACTCTCGCTCACTAAAAAAATAAAAAAGAAAAAGAAAAGGAAAAAGGGGAAAAATACGAGTTGCCTCTCGCACAGTTATTCATCAGTTATTACCGGAAGTGGGTTGTGTAAGACATCATGTCTACCGCCGACCTCAGAACAAGTCTTAGGGTCCTTTCCCAATTAAGGAAATTTTCTCCATTCAACCTATCCTTCTCAAGGAAAAGGCGAATGTTGAAAATAGAGTTGTTGTTGTTATTCATAGTACCTCTAGACAGAAAAATAAAAGGCAAAGTTTAATATATGTTTATGAAACAATCTAAAACATGCAATGGCTTCTAGGTTTGTCACTTTATAATTCAATCATAGCTTCTTCTTATCCTAGCTTAAACAAGGGTGTCACTCCTCTCTATTTTGTGGCAGGCAAAGAATATGCCCGAACACTCACCAACCCGACCATAAATACCCTTCCCACTCATCCGTTCACCTGCCGCCCGTCTATCATTCATTTAACTCGGTTTTCACCCTTTTTTGTTTTTCGAGTGGAGCGAGTGATGAATCATCCAGTGGATATTACCATCTCTACTCATGAGTGGGGTGCACTAATCATATGAAACATAATAAAGTATTTTAGGATGAGTGAGAGAGTGGTAGCGAAAGAGGGATGATGTATTTTTTTACTCTTGAGTGATGATCCTCTAAATGACATCTTCCATTAATCTTTGGTAAGATTTTTTTGCCTTTTTTGGCGTTTTGTTTGTAGATCACTATTGTTAATCTACTTTATAATATTCATTACTCCTTTTTTGTATGTATTTATATTGTTTCACTATTTAAACTCTTTTTAGATTACAATTACACCCTCGAAAAAAACAAAATAACTAAAACTAAACTCTTATTTAAAAAATATGAAAAATATATATATACTTCACTGGAAAAATTATAATTTAGTTTCTTCAAAATTCGTACATATTAATCTTTCACACGAGGCACGCATCGCGTGCATATAAGGCTAGTTACATTAATGATTGAAGTCTACTTAAGTTGGAGATCTAAAAGCCAAATAACTTACTTTCCTTATATAAAATTATTACTAATACAAAAATCTAAAATTAATCATAACTTTCATATCAAACATCAGAAACTTATAATTTGTTCTAATGTTAGGTTCGTCTTGAAAAATAATTTCAATTATGATCTACTTATCATCTATTTTACTATTGATTATATTTTACCATTTTATTATATTGACAAAAAATTACTCCTATTAATTAATAAAATTGAATTCCCACTTGAGCTAAACATTAAAAAAAATCTAATTTAATTTAGATTCAATGAGACTTAAGTTAATCTAATATTAACTAACATGCAAGACCAATTGAGTTTGTCACTTTTAATCGCGTCAACTAAGAAAACTATATTACTTAAAATTGAAGGCCACAATTGGACATGGAAAAAAACATATATTTCAGTTTAGATACAATATTGGCAAAGTAAATGTAATATTACTCCTGTCAAAATGGAGTAACTAACATGCGAGGCCAAATGGGATTTATCACTTTAAAGTAATCGAGTTGACTATAATACGAAAATATTAATTAAATACTAGGTCGCAACCTAAAATAGTAGCAAACCTGTCAAAATGGACCTAACCCGAACCCGATTGACCAGGTTGCCAATAGACACTTAATAAAATTTATATAATTTTTTGAAGACTTGACTTAAGTCTTAGTCAGATGAGCTGATTATTTAATTAAATTTCTTATTTAGCAAGCATAGCATAAATTACAACTTAATTATTTTTTTAGCAATTAAGAATACAAAAGAATTATTTTCTTTAAAATAACATCGGCTTGAGTTAATGATGATAAATAATTATTCAATTCAATTAAATTTAGAAAAAAATGAATAATACCTAAAGTATTGGGTTTACGTTCATTTTAAGTCTAACTGATTCAGTCACTTTAGAATCAATACGGTTAAACGAAAAAGATTAAATATATAAATAATAATCAAATAATTGAGGAACCTCTTTCTGATGGAAAATCAAGAATGATAGTCTTTACTCTTTCGATACTTACAAAACTGATGCTGTAACAGCCCGGCCTCCCGAGCTGCTAGCTTAACACGCTTAACAATCTCATACTTCAATGATCATGGAATCCATGATAATAAATAATATTTTAGATGAAACATGCAGCGGAAACAACCTTAAATACACAATCCTGGAGCTGTGGGTTATGGGCCCACAAAACAATTTCCTTTATATAATACTTTAATTACAGAGTCATTCGATCTCAATCCCAAAACAAGGAATAAAATTAGAACATAACTCATTGTAACAAACTCCTCATATACAAACTTAAATCTCAGGACTTTAACCCACAATTTATAATCCGAATCATAACTTTGCTCTCAACTCGATTCCGGCTTCTAACATAATCCTACATCAAGGTTAGATTCTGCCACCCACCAAGTGACAGGCCACAAAAATGACAAAACAAGCAGCAAAGCTGAGTACACAACGTATAATAGAAAATACATGTTTCGGTGTATTTTGAAACTAACACAGAGTTATAATAACCAATAGTCACATTCAACTCCGTTACTATAGTTTTTATTTAATCAAGTCGTTTGGCATGAACGCGAATAGAGAGGGGTACCACGTAGTACCAGCTGTCTCCAAACTGTTGAGGGTCGTCACCCCACCTTTTATGTTCTGCTTGCAAGACTTAAACCGGACATGTCCTAAAACGCCAGAATTTCGCCCATCCTGGAAGTAGAGATTAGAGATGGCATCCGGGCCGGGCCAGCCCAGCCCGTCTCGAGGGCTTCGCGGGTCAGGCCCGTTCAAACCCGCAACAAGCCCGGATCAACCCGCCAGATTTGAAAACCCGCACCGGGCTCCTTACCGACAACCCAACACGCCCCAAACCACCCATCGAGCCCACCCCTAACCGTCCACGAACCCACCCAGCCCAGACCGAAAGCCCACCCAGCCCGCACCACCTAGCCCACCCAACCCGAACCGAAAGGCCCGCCCAGACCACAACCCAGCACACCCAGACCCGCTACCCAAACCAGACCGAAAGCCCACCCAACCCAGACCGAATCCCCACCCAGACCCGCTACCCACGCCCGTTCAGCCCGCACAACAGCCCGCCCACTACCCAGCCCCCACCACCATGTCACTGTCACCAGGTACAGCCCCACCAGACCACCGCGCAGGCGCGCACCGAAGGCGCTCAACGCCAATTACGCAACCAAATCAGCAGGAGCAGCCAGCAGAAATCGCTCCACCAAATCAGTAATTCTCTACGCCCATTCGCTCCACCAAATCAGCAGCCATAACAAGCTCCAAGCCTCCAACAAAAAAAAAATTAAATTAAGAAGCTCAAGCTCCAAGTCTCCAACGGATTTGTATATTTTGAGAATGAGAAGCAGAGAAGGTGATATAGAAATGAAGAAATCTGAGATTTGAGAATGAGATGGTGATATAGAATGAGAATGAGAAATCTGTAGTTTTGTGGCTTTGTGAGATTGTGGGCTTTGTGAGATTGTGTGTTTTGAGATGCAGAGATACAATTATTTTCTTAAAAAAATCTGAATCCATCATCAACAAATAGGAATGGCTACAGTGCTGTCAATTTGCATTTGCCAAAAAAATTAAAAAAACTTCACTCACTGAAATTAGATGCAAGCAGATTCACTGATTCACCATTATTTTCTTATCTTTGCTTTGCAATTTGCATGCTCCATACCTTGAACAGTGAAAGTAAACAATAATAGTAGCAACAACGGTGCTTTGTGAATTTGCTTGTGTTTCTCTTCTGATTCCCTCCCCCCAATTTTCTTCTATAAATAGCACTCTAAACTCTTGCTTTCAACTCACACAATTTTCATCTTCTCTCAATTTTCCATCTTTCAGTAATTCAGTCTTTCTTCTAACTCTTGCTCCTGCTCTTTCTCTTGTTCTTACTCTTTCTTCAACTTTGAAGTGTTAAGTTTGCTAAGTCAAAATTTTTAAACTTAAGTTTTTTTTTGCTTATTAAAAAAAAAAATTTTTTTATTTTGATAATTTCATTTCCCAGTTTGGCAGTTTGTTACACTAAATTGGTTATTTCTTTTATTTACATTGAATTTCAAAAAAAAAAAAACATTTAGCCAAAAAAATGGATCCGAGAAGAAATGTTGAAGCTGGTTCATTTGACATTAATACCGAAAATCTCGATGCATTTGCCCAAAATATTGGTGCTTCATTATTTGGGGATGCACATGTTCAAAATCTTGGAAATCTGGGATATAATATGTCCCCACCATTAAGAAACTCTCATCAATCATCAAACTCAACAATGATGCCACCCCGACCACCATCTCATCCACAACAGAGTGTTCCGACGTCCAATGATGGTAATACGAAATGGATATATTTGTCTCTAAATTTAAGTTTAAAATACAATTTGTTTGTACTTATTGATATTTTAATTAATGTTAATAACTTTGACGATAACTAAATTAATAGTCGAATAGTAGCTTAAACTTTAAAAAGAGTTAGTAATTAAATATATAACTAACTATAATTATACATCATTAACATCATTGCTACATCATAACCATTTTTGCTACATCATATAACATCATTAATATGTAATAAACTACATAATATGATGACGTCATTAAGATTTAAGAGTAACTAATACTCGAATATTAGTTTGTAACTAAATACAACAGCTAATTATAAGTTTGAATGGTATGATGTGATTAAATATTGTTTAAATAATATAATGTGATTAAATATTGATTAAATAATATAATATGATTAAGAGTAACAAATACTCAAATATTAACTAATATTAAATATTATTTAATTAATATTATGTGATTAAGAGACCCTAATACTCAAATAGTTACTAAAATTATATATTATTTAAATAATAGGATGTGATTAAGAGTAACTAATACACAAATAGTAACTAAAGTTAAATATTATTTACATAATATAATGTGATTATGATTAACAAAATGTCTCTTATGTTTTCATTTGTTAATTTAGGTTCTTTTTACTCGTAATCTCGTAGTTACTTAACCTTTTGTAATAAACTAATCTACTTACTTTTGAGTGTAGAAGAAGAAACTTCCCAGAAAAGTGGTCGAGGAGAGACTTCTTGGGTCTGGCCATTTTATGAAAGAGTGGTTGCTGCCGGCCAAACCATAGAAGCCGGGGGACCAATAAGATACATTTGTCTTTGTCTGCCATGCAAAAACTCGAACGCCCCTAAGCCGACAAAGTACAAATGGAAACAGGGGGATGGTACGGGAACGTTGGGTCGTCATCTCAGAACAGTACACCAACTGACGGCCTAAAACACACAAGGACAAGGCAGTGGAAAAGGCGTTCAAGGTCAGTTATCTGGGTATTTTTCTAGCCAAGCCGGTGGAGGTACGCCTTTCTTTTACAATAGAGACAAAATGATAGATGGTTTTGCAAATTTTATTATCGCTGAAGAATTACCCTTTAGTCATGGCGATAATATAAATTATGAAGAGTTCAACAGAATTTATCTACAGCCGGCTTTTAGGCGTATTCCACGAAATACGCTTAAAAATCGGACGAAACAGCTTTATTATGCTTCGCGTGCTTCTCTTATTGAAATGTTTCGTATCCAACTTCCTAGAGTGAGCCTAACATGTGACACGTGGACTTCTGCTTGTCAGGAGCCTTTTATCTGCATAACTGCACATTGGGTTGATGACGACTGGTTTTTACAAAAGTGCATCATTTGTTTCGAGGCTATGCTTGAGATGCATAACGGTTATAATATAAAAACTCGAATTTTAAACTGTCTGAAAACATTCCATTTAACTCGAAAAAATTTTGCTTTGTCTCTTGATAATGCAACCGCTAACACAAAAGCCATAGACTTTTTGAAACAGGACCCCGAGTTGCCACTACTTTTAGGTGGTGAATTACTTCATGTTCGTTGTTGTGCTCATATCCTAAATCTTTCTGTCCAAGACGGTATGACTGAGTTACAACCATTGCTGGATCCTATTAGAACCGTTACTAGATGGATCAGAGTAACGAGGAGTGTTAAGAGACGGTATATGGCTCTATGCAAAGAGAGAGGACTGAAGAAGCGTCAATGGAGTATTGACACTCCAACCCGATGGAATTCCACCTACAAGTTGTTAAACCAAGCAATTGTTTATCGTGAGGTTCTCACTATTCTTTACAATGAGGCGCAGACGGACCCTAAATGTTTGATTACCGATGACCAATGGAGCGTTGCTATTCTTATTCGCGATGTGTTGAAAAGTTTTGATCATGCTACTAACGTCTTTTCTTTGGTTTATCATCCCAATGTTCATTTAGTCATTACCGAGTGCATTAAGATTGTTCATGCCATTGACGTTTCTATCAATGTTCCTGCTATTAACGCTGTTTTGTGCAGTATGAAGGCCAAGTGGTTTAAATATTTTATGAATTTCCTTTGATTTACGGGTTGGCTGCACTACTTGACCCAGCTGTTAAGCCGGAAGGGTTGAAGAGGTTGTTGGAATTTTATTACGGTTGTTTGGGTGTAAAATATGATGTTGATTTGTATATTCAAACTTGTGCAAATGTTTTAGAAAAACTGTTTGATTTCTATGCTTCCATACTGAATCCCGAGGGATGCTATGGTGGTGATACCGGCAAGTCATCAAAAGGCAGGTTTGATTCTATCATTTCAAAGATTTTGAATAAATCCAAAAACGAGACTACTACATCATCCTCATCATCATCATATTCGCAATTGAACGAGTATTATTCTTATCAATTCGAGACGGATGAGAACTTTGAAATTTTGAAATGGTGGAAGCAACATGAGCAGCAGTTTCCAATACTGTCAAGGATTGCCCGGGATGTACTTGCAGTCCCTGCCTCAACAATTGCTTCTGAATCAGCATTTAGCGCCGGTAGAAGAGTTATAGATGAAAAAAGATCACGGCTCTCCCCCGAAAGCATTGAAATTTGTGTTTGCAAGAAGGATTGGGATCAAGCTGAAAAGAGAACACAAGGTCTGCAACAAGATGATGATGATGAAGATGATCCATGGATGAAAATGACATCGGAATCTGGATCGGATGCGGGGGAAGTTGCCAGTGGGACGGGCCCAAGTAGGAGTGGAAAACTTCCAATGGAAGAAGAGGAAGAAGACGAAGAAGAAAATTATTAAAGACGATAGGACAAAGGCCAAAAAAAAAATTTCCAATCTATGAATCATCTACAAATCAAGGTACGCAAAGAACTACGTGGGCTTTGATTCCTTTGGGATACGTAGGCAACTTAATTTTGAAAATTTTAGTTTAATGTCAAATTAAATTAAAGTTTTTAAATTACAAGCTCAAGCCCCCCACACTCTATATTAGTGAAAATAAAAAAAAATCAAAAAAAAATATAGATTTGATGTATACATGTTGAGCTATATGATTGTCTCCCTGTGCCCCATTGATGTTTTTGAAATGTTTTGGATTCATGATTTATTATGGTTTGGCATGAGGATTCATCGGATTTGATTTGATTTCCGATATTTTATGACCCTTGCTTGCATGATGCTTGTGCCATTTGCGCTGAAAATGGAACTAAGTTGGTTAGACTGTGAGTTTTGAGTCTTTGGATGCATATCTTCATCCAATCTTTCCTTCTATGTGTGATAGTTCCTCATTATGGCATTGATCTTGGTATTGGTTCATTACTCGTTGATGTCTAGCATGCATGCATATTGAAATGATTGAGGCATTCTTTTTGATTGTCTGAGCCACAGAGCCACTAATAAAACACTGTACCGCCTTAGCCCTTCTGAGCCTTTCATGACCGCTTGTGTTTATTACCTCTATTGAAATCCATATCCTAGCTTGGGGGAGCATTAGTAATGACTTGGCCTTGTTTTAGACGTGTTTTGGTGATTTATGGGTTATCGGTTCTGCTTTATTTGTGGAGATTGCTTGATACAAAAGCTCATAAATATAAAATTTTGGAAATTTTGTCATTGAAAAAAGAATGAAAAGTGAGAAAAAAGAATTCATTGAAAACCACGAACAATCCAAAAGAGAATGAGTTGAAAAGAAAGAAAAAGAAATTGTGGTTTGTTAGAAACTTAGAGTATTGTCGAGTTGGTCATCTTGTGGGTGATGATTTGCGGAGTTCAGAGGTCACATTCACCTCATGTTATGTATATGTTTATGCTCCTCTAGGATGGCTTTACCACCACATCTCCCAAAGTTTTCCACACCCTTCACCTAAGCCTCGTTGCAACCTTGCAAAGACCTCATGATCCTTTTTGCATTGCTTTAGTTACATTGATGTGGAGTTTTGTCCCAATCCCGTAGAGTATTTGCTATATTTGAGTCGACTGAACTAGGTTGAGTATTACATGCTACCCTCTAAACACACGAGTGTCGTGAGTTGGGACGGGTCATTATGGGTTGGGTCAGGTGAGCGATCGGACACATCTTTTGTCTGCCACAAAAATCGAGAGTTGAGTGTCTCCCATGCGAGTACCCTCTTAGTATTTGCGGGATGCGCAAATGTCCTTGTTTGATTGCAATGCATACTGATTGATTGTTGGTCTGATATGATGGACTGATGATGATACTTGCCTACCGGACTAGTCTTGGATCAAATTGAATATTGTTGAGCTAAATTCTTTCTATTTGATTGGGGTGAGACAGTCATATGTTAGTTCGCATGATTTTGTTGCTTGAGGACAAGCAAGAGTTTAGCTTGGCGGAGTTTTTTATGTGTTCATTTTATATAGGCTTTGAGCATCGTTTCCCCTCTTGTTTTATACTCTTTTGGAGCTCTTTAGAGCTCTTTATTGTGAGATTTGATATGTTTGGGTATGTTTCGTGTTTTTGAGCTCTGATTGTGCAGATTAGGTGTCTGAGGCCTTTATCTGGCATTTGGGAGCATTACCCATATTACATAGGCATTTGAAGTACCCTGAGAGCAATTATAGAGCTCTCGAGGTGATAACAAATAAGATTGGAGCTAAAGAGCGCTTGCACGTCCGGTCGTGTGTGGCCCGCCGCTCGGGCACGCAAGCATATTTCGAGCTATATTGAAGAACTGGCTAAGTCATCTCCGCCCTTCCGGGCGCTGATTACGAGTTTTATGTGAAGAAGTTTTAAAGACCGCCCGCCCGGGCGCCATCGCCTGACCGGCCGGGTGGTTTCTCAGGAGGCCTTGTTTTCGGTTTTTATTGCCTTTTTAACATCATCTATTAATACTAGAAGGTTAATTTCGATTAGTTATCTTAGTTTTTATCTTAGTTTCGTATTAGCTTAGTTTTAGAGTCCTAGTTTTTCTCAAGCTTATTTGGTTGGAACATCGTCTGCTTTCAATAAAGTATTATAGTTGATTCATTTCGCATAAATCTGGTAATTCTTCTTCCATTACTTTTTATTATTTTGATTATTGCTTTCATAGATCTTAATTATGTCTTCCCTAATTATGATTGCTTTCGTTAACATGCAAAAGTTTAAAAACGACAATAATGAAAAATAGATAATAATAAATAATTACGATAATATAAAATTAATCATTACTCAAAATTATTTAAGAATACATTGGTCAATATTCAATACTCATTATAATCTTATTTTAATTGCTATATTAAGATTATAAATAAACGGAATTACTAGAAAAGAGAAGATATTAAATAATTACGTCATTACGAAATTATAAAAATTAGTCATTATTCATATTATTAACAAAATGCAATTTATAAAACCAAATATTTTATATTTTCAACCAACGTATTTCACAGTTATATCTAATTAAATTATACAAAATTACAAATGCATATTCATAAACACATAATTGAAATTTTCATATTACATCAAACTTAACTTACCAACTATTTTAACTTCAAAAAAAAAAACTTACCAACTAGTCCAACCCAACCCACTCAACCAATCCAGCCCACCCAGCCCATTAAACCAGCCCACCCAGCCCATTAACCAGCCCACCCAAACCACCCAGCCCACCCAACCCATTAACCAGCCCAACCCAAACCACCCAACCCGCCCAACCCATTAACCAGCCCAACCCAACCCACCCAACCAGCCCAGCCCATTACCCAGCCCAAACCACCCACTAAGCCCACCCAACCCACCCTCCAACCCGTTTCAAGCCCGCCCAAAACCGGGATGGGTTGTCTCTCCAGCCCAGCCCGTCAACCCACCCAGCCCCCTTCTTTCCCAAGCCCGCACCGGGTCAGATTTTCCCAACCCAGCCCGCCGCAAACCCGGCCCAGCCCAGCCCGACCCACCCATATGCCACCTCTAGTAGAGATGGAAATATCCAATGGATGATCCATCACCCGCTCCACTCGAAAAACAAAATAGGGTGAAAAACCGAGTTAAATGGATGATGGACGGGTGACGGGTGAACGTGTAACGGGTGATGGATGGATTAGGGTGAGAAAGTTTCATCCATCACCCTCTCCATCACCCGTTTATCACCCGCTCCATCACCCATTTCATACATTTTCTTAAATGTTTATCATTTTATTTACAATAGTATAATAATTTTCCCTTTTGATTACTATCGACATGTTTTCATAAACTTAACTTATCTTAATTTGACATGAAGTTAACATATAAATTGTGATTTTGCAAGTTTGATTTAACTTTTCTAGTTCAATAGTCTTAAATGGATGATCACCCTGTCCACCCGGTTCACCCGCGGGTGGTGGATGGATGGATACGGGTGATGGTCTTACCGGGTGACGGATGGATGGATGGAAGTTGGTCTAACCGGGTGATGGATGAGGGTGATGGCTCACCCGACCCGAATCCCACCCGTTGCCATCCCTACCTGGAAGGCAACAGCTAGGGACTCTACCCGCCCTAACTCGGGTGCCTGTTCACGCCTCACTTTCATATTTGTAATTCAAAATATTTAATAATTCATACTTTAATACTCAATACTCATAATCCTCATCGATTCATCCTTAACTCATAGATTCTTTATCAACTCTCTCCAATTACTCTTACTTTAGTAGTTGAGAAACAATAGAGTTTTCATACTTGAAACTAGTCTTTAACGTAGTAACTTTGATTGAACTTAACCAATTATGCCTTAGAGACTTGATTAACACTTAGACATATAATTCTATCAAGAGTATACCTATTATCGATTACTACACAAGTCCATGTACTTAGCATATTCCACTTAGAAGAATAATCAAGATAACTTGGTGTATAAGCGTTGTTTAGGTCACATAAACAACTTTAATGAACTTTAGAATGTTATGTCCATGTTGTATACTCAATATACACATAATAAGATACACATCATAAGTAAACTCATTTCATAAACATGCTTCACACTAGAAAGAAACAATCACCTAACTATAAGTATGGAATTTTCTAGGTTAAAACCAAACTAGGTGTGTACCTTCACTTAAGAGGATTTATTCAATGAAACTTCTTAATCCAACTATTTCACTACTGCTACAGCTTCCCCTGAATAAGTAGAATGCTATAAATTAGTTCAAACAAGCTTTTAGAACATGAATAGGTAAGCTAAACACAAGAGGATGCAAAGCTGTACTTACAGCACCCTGTTTGATGTTTCTATGGAGTTTTCTATACCTTTCCAAGGCTTTAAGGCTTGAACAAAGGCTTGAACAACTAAATATGGATGTCTACAAGAGATCGATGTAAGAAAAAATAGGTATTTTAGAAGAAAAATTGGGTGAAAAGAACTGAAAACCCAAAACTGCTATTTATAGCAGGTAAATGGCGGTACCTGTAGGAGAGGGAAACCTCTTCTGGGTAAGGTCGGTTTCATGGAGTTTCTGGGTGATGCTTGCTTGAGGTGTTAGCTTGATGTGTTGGCTTTCATGCATGAGAAGATCCATGGGATATCGACACTCAAGTAGCGGCTAAGAAGCTTTCATTGAGGATAGGTCTAACCTGAAATTTCAGCTAGCCAGATCTTATTAAGTAAGGAACTTACCCTATTTAGCCACGTAATTCTTAGGAATAAATGACCATGCTAACCTTAATACATCCCAGTCCAGATCTTATTAAGAAAGGCTCTTTAACTGGAAGCTCATCGTTACCCGATAAAACGATCTCTATACGATTTTCACAATCTTAATGAATAAGGCTCTTAAGGACCTTCTAACTTATTTATTGGTTTCCAAAACCCTCTTAACCGATAAGAATGGTAGATTTTACCCACTCTTGTCCTTGTGTGGTGTTGGAGAGTATTCTAATCTACTTAAAGGGCTAAAACCAATTGAAACCTTAACACATCTAACAATCCAAGTAACTCTCTTCACATGAAATACTTCAGAATCCTATTTCAATAACTTAATATAATTAGCTTTAAACTCAACCTGCTTAAAATTCAGGCTATTACAGATGCAATCGTTTAATATTATTCAAAAAATTATATTACACATATTTTTTGAGTTTACTCTTAAAAAGCATCACAAATGAAAGAAATTACTAAATTTTTAACAACCACAGAAATAATCAAATAACAAAATAGTTTTCCAAAAGTTATAAAATAGTTCACATTTTATCTATTAATTTACATGGCCACAATTCTTATATAAGTTTATACATTGAAGTCGGCTCGAGTTAATAAGATACCAAAAATCATTCAATCTAATTTAAATTTAATCAAGTTTAGGTAATAAAAATGTACAAGCATGCTCGAGTTTAAGTTATAATTCACACTAAGTTCGATTATGTTTGATCTTTTTGAAGTAATTCAAATTAGTTGAAAATATTATATTAACATAATAAGTTTGCCAGGCATTGTCCTGAGTTAGGTAGTAGCGTTTAGATGATAAAGCTGTGGCGAAAAGAGCCGCCACATTGTTCAACATCATCATTGTAAACAACTGGTCTTGTAAGAAACCGTCTATCTTTAAAATAAAATTAGGCAACGGCCCAATAGGCCCAATAATAACAAGAGTAAATCAATAAATTGTCCTCTGAAAATAAGGACTAGTTTAATCCATTTTATGACCAATTTAATTCATTTTGTGACTAGTTTAATTTATTCGGTAAGTCATATTTTTTTCAAGAATCGCTTGTTATATTTCGGGACTAAAATTGAAAAAGGGGAAGGAGAAGAGAATGAGCAAGTAGAGTGTTCTAAATGTCTAGGAATACTATTGGGCTAGAGTAAGATACAATTGGCTTGTTAATAGAATATGGGCTTTAGTTGGTCTAATTTTATGTCGCCTCTTTTAATAATTTGTGTATTGTAAATAAGAGAGCATGGTGTACGGTGCACCGTACCCTCTCACAGTTTTCTCTCTCATGTGCTTGACACATGAGAATAAGGATGGAGAATGTGAGAGGGTGTACGGTGCTGAACCCGGGAGTATAAAAAAAGGAAAAATTGACAAGAATAATCCGACCTTTGGCAGGTCTTCTATCAATGGTACCACCTTCAATTAATTCAGGTAAAATTCGACCTTTGACACCCATATTCTCTCATTGGTACAGGATGATGGCAACCTGTTTGACCGACTAAAATTACCGTTGACTTTCTTTTTAAAAAAAACTTTTTAAAAAAATGAAAACCCACCCCCAGCCCCATTCCCACCCTCACCCCATCCCATCCCCTTCCCCCACTGCTGCTCACCAGCGACCGACGACCGGCGACTTGACCAAGAAGGGGCCCACCATCGCAGTTCTCCGTCTTTATCATTCTCCCTCTCGCCCCTTTCTCTCTTTCTTTCTCTGGTTTCCAAAGTTCTGTCGAAAGAAGGGGGTAGGTGAAGGTGGTTTGCGGTGCTGAAGCGATGGTGGTGCTGGTGGCTGAGTCGTCGGCGGTGACTTTGGCGTTCCGGCAGTGGTAAGTGGTGAGTGAGTGTGTGAGTGATTGAGTGTGAGTGATATGTTGGAAAGGGGAGGGCGTGAGGTGGCGGGGAAGGGGGAGGGTGGCAGCAGAAGGGGAGGGGGTGGGGTGGCAGGCGCAGGGGAAGGGTGGTCGCAGAAGGGGAGGGGGTGGGGTGGCAGGCGCAGGGGAAGGGGGAGGGTGGCCGCAGAAGGGGAGGGGGTGGGGTGGCAGGCGTAGGGGAAGGGGGAGGGTGGCCGCAGAAGGGGAGGGGGTGGGGTGGCAGGCGCATGGGAAGGGGGAGGGTGGCCGCAGAAGGGGAGGGGGTGGGGTGGCAGGCGCATGGGAAGGGGGGAGGGGAGGGGGGTGGCAGGCGCAGGGGAAGGGGGAGGGTGGTGGCAGGCGCAGGGGAAGGGGGAGGGTGGCCGCAGAAGGGGAGGGGGTGGGGTGGCAGGCGCAGGGGAAGGGGGAGGGGAGGGGGTGGCAGGCGCAGGGGAAGGGGGAGGGTGGCCGCAGAAAGGGTGGGGTGGCAGGCGCAGGGGAAGGGGGGGGGGGGGGGGGGGTGGGGTGGCAGGCGCAGGGGAAGGGGGATGGGAGGGGGTGGGGTGACAGGCGCAGGGGAAGGGGGAGGGTGGCCGCAGAAGGGGGAGGGGGTGGGGTGGCAGGCGCAGGGGAAGGGGGGAGGGGAGGGGGGTGGGGTGGCAGGCGCATGGGAGGGGGAGGGGGGTGGGGGGGTTGGCTGGGGAGAGAAATTAATTTAAATTTTTTTTTTTTTTAATAGCTTTGATTTAGAATTTTAATTAAAAATTTAAGTATTAAATATACTTAATTAGCTGTTAATCACGTAATTAGGAGGATTACCCATGATTGTAGGTCACCATGACTTACCAACAGGTGAGGGACCATATCGTAAAGGTCAATGTTTATAGAGAATATGGGCGTCAAAGGTCGGATTATATCTGGATTAATTGAAGGTGGTACCATTGTTGGAAGACCAGCCAAAGGTCGAATTATTCCTATCAATTTTTCATAAAAAAAATTGTATTGTAAATAAGTAATTTAAAATAAACAATTATTTAAAAGATAATAACTTGTTCAAAACAAAGTCAACTTGAGTTAAAATGACAAAACAAATATCCACTTCAATTAAAATTAGAAAAAATAATTATCCTAATATTTTAGAGTTCACATTCATGTTAATTGTTAAGCCTAATCAATTCACTCCTCTAAAGTCAATTTGGTCAAATAAAAATATTAAATAAATACTTTTTTAAAAAAACCACAACTAATTTTTCTCCCACCAACCCCTCTCTCTGCCCCCTCAGCCACCAACTCTTCCCACCATTTCCATTGTCTGCCACCCTTCTTCCTTCCTCGCCGGAAAATAACACCGTAAACCACCATCGCCGCCGCCACTTGGTTACGCAAAGAGAGCTGCAAACATCAAATGTAGCAGATCAAGTGAAATGGAGGTTGATGCTTTCGGCGCTTACTTCCTGTACATTTCTATGAAACGCCATTTCTTCACACCTTTGAATTTCGCCAGAAGATCTGTTGCACTTCACCGTCAATAGGCAGCAACCGTCACCGGCGACGTCTTCTTGTTAAATATTTAAGTATAATTCTATAATATATAATTTTCATTTTCTATATAATTTCATATTTATGCAGTAATATTAGATAGTATTAGGGTTATTTGGTAATTAGACTCTTAGTAGGGTTTTGTAAAGATATTTTGTTATCTCTATATATATAACATGCCAGGCAACCTAAACAGGAAGTCATTCATTCATAATATTCGTACATGGTATCACGAGCCCAAGTTTATTTTTTCCGCTCACACCTCTAAACCTAACCCTAAACCTAATTCACACGGTTTTCTTTTTCATTTTTTTCGGCACCATCACATGGCTGCCACGTCTGCCACCTCCGGCCACCTTGCCGCCGCCAGCAGCCCCCAAACTCTGGTGGCCTAGCCACGGTCGGTGCAGCCTCAGATGTCGCATCTCATCGCTGCCTCCTTGACGCAGCCGCATCCCTTCGCTGCCACGCTGCAGCCCACGCCGCCAGCGAGCGGTGCTGCTGCCACCACCGATCAAGGTGGCGCTTCCTGGCTGTCTCAACAGCCACCCGCCTCCTCCCAGGCGGCCTTCCAGCAGTATTCACTCGGTTTTTCAAGCCCCTTGCTGCATGCTTCTTCTTCAAGAAGCCCTAATCGGTTTCCACCTGGCTTCGGTGGACCATCCACCCACCTAGCGACTCCTTCTTCGTTTCCCGCTACTCAAGACTCAATCTTTTCCGCTCCATTGGCGCAACAATACATCAATCATGACATCACTCGATATGTTACCATCAAATTAAACTCGCCTGAAGACTTTCTTGTCTGGAAAACTCAGGTTACTTGTTTTTTGTTAACACACCAACTTCTTGGTGTTGTTGAAGGTACAATTTCTATACCTAACCCTACCTATGTTGATCAATTGGGTCATACTTTGCCCAATCCGCAATTTTATGAATATTTAAGGTTAGATCAACAAATAAAGTTGTGGTTGTATGCTACGTTATCACGTGATGTAATGCTTGATGTTCATGAGTTACGTTCTTCTGTAGAAATTTGGAATCGTTTGAAGTCTAGATTTTTACATGCTAGTATGGCTAGATCTATGGAACTAAAGGGTAGATTGAGTCATATGAAAAAGCCTGAACAGCAGCCTATGGAACAGTTCTTGCGTGAAATCAAAGTTATTGTTGATTCATTGGCTGCTATTCAGTGTCCTGTTTCTCAGTATGATTTAGTCCAATATACTTTGACTGCTTTGGATCGTGAAATAGATTATGATGCCCTTGTTACTACTTTGTTACAATTTCAAACGTTAACTGTTTGTGTTAAGGACAAGACCACGGGGGCAATTCTGTTGTGGGGACTCAGTAGGAATGGTGTCTACCCTCTTCAGCCTCACATCCTAGAGTCAGAGTCGTCTTCTCGAGTTTCTTCAGAATCTTCCCGAGTCTGCCCAGAGTCATCTGTCCCTGCTCTCATAGCCACCAAGGAGTCTGGAGATGTTTGGCATACTCGCCTTGGTCACCCTTCTGCTAGAGTTTTAGGAAGTTTACGTTCACAAAACTTGATTTCATGTACTTCTAAGTTTCATGACGATTGTGTTCATTGCAAATTAGGAAAGATACATCGTTTGCCTTTTGAGTCTGTGACTCATCGTGCCCCCTATCCCTTATATTTGATACATAGTGATCTTTTGCAATCGCCTGTTAAATCTAATCAGTTTTTCAGTATTATGTGGTTTTTGTTGATGATTATTCACGTTTTTCTTGGCTATATCCACTTAAACTGAAATCTGATGTCCATTCGACATTCTTAGTTTTTCAAAAACTTGTTGAGAACTTATTTAATTCCAAAATTAAATTTTTCCAAAGTGATGGCGGACGTGAATTTGATAACACTCATTTACTACAACATTTCTATGATTCGGGAATTTATTTTCGAAAGTCTTGTGCTCGGACTCAAGCGCAGAATGGTGTTGCAGAAAGGAAACATCGAACTATTATTGAGATGGCCCGCACTATGCTTATTCAATCTGAATTGCCATCTCGATATTGGGTTGATGCGTGTTATACGGCGGTTTATAAGATAAATCGTCTTCCTAGCTCGGCTTTGCAGGGTTCATCCCCGTTTGCTAAGCTTTTTCATCGTCCCCTTTCTTATGAGTTCTTGAAATGTTTTGGTTGTGCCTGTTTTCCGTTGTTTTTAGATCCTAAAATCAATAAATTACAGGCTAAGTCGATTCAATGTGTTTTCATTGGCTATGCATCAAATTATAAGGGTTATCGATGTCTTGATCCTGTTTCTGGCAATGTTTATACCAGTCGTCATGTGTTGTTTAGTGAACGTAAATTTCCATATCGTTCCCTCGTGTCTAGCACACCCATTGGTCCATTTTTGGACGAGTCTCTTGACCCCATGGTTTGGTTTCCAAGTATTCCTTTGTCTAGTGACCCTCGGCATGTGTCCTCGAGTCTCCCCTCTCCCGAGCCCGCAGCATTACGGGAGCACATGCAGCAACCCGCTGCCTGCTCACAGAATGCATGCGAGCCCGGGCCTCTCCTAACCGCGCCCGCAGGCTCCCGCGAGCATACGCAGCATCACGCTGCCTGCCCGCAGGTCCCCTATGCGCCCGCAGCACCCTCGCCCAGCAGCAGCGTACAGCTGCCGAGTCTCCCCCCCACTGCTGTTCGTCAGCAGCAGTCCTCACCAAGCAGCAGCGTGCAGCTGCCGAGTCTCCCCCCCACTGCTGTCCGTCCGCAGCAGCCCCCTGCGTACGCGGGAAGTCTGCTGCCCCCTTCCCCGTCACACGTCATCTCTCCTCATGGGTGTGACGTACCCTCCCCGTCTAGTCTTGAGTCATCCCCGTCTCCTATCGTCCCTCCCCCTAGGCGTCCTAGAAAGTCGTCTAAGTGTGTTGATCCTACTAATGTTCATACCATGACCACGCGTCTAAAAGACGGAATCATTTCAACTAGGAATTTATTGGATTTAAAAACCGATGTTGTTGAGTCTGAACCGTCTAATTTTAAGCAAGTGTCTAAGGATTCACGTTGGAAACAAGCCATGCATGATGAGTATGAAGCATTAATTAAGAATGATACATGGGAACTTGTGCCTCGCAACAACAATAGAACCGCTCTTGGTTGTAAGTGGGTGTATAAGATTAAATATAATTCTGACGGTTCTGTGGAGCAGTTTAAGGCCAGACTTGTTGTTTTTGGTAATCATCAGCAGGCAGGTATTGACTACTTTGAAACCTTTAGTCCTGTCATTAAGCCTACTACTGTTCGCTTAGTTCTTACTCTTGCTGCTACTTTTAAATGGCCTATTCGTCAACTCGATGTTAAAAATGCTTTCCTTCATGGTTTCCTCAATGAGGAAGTCTATATGCGTCAGCCTCCTGGTTTTGAACACCCTTCTCAACCACATCATGTTTGTTGGTTACGAAAATCCATTTATGGTTTGAAGCAAGCTCCTCGAGCTTGGTTCTCTCGTTTCAGCAATTTTCTTCTCTCTATTGGTTTCAAGTGCAGCAGTTGTGACACCTCTATATTCACTCTCACACACAGTAGTCATATTATCATTCTCTTGCTATATGTTGATGATATTGTGCTTACAGGTAGTAGTTCTTCTTTGCTTCAGAAATTTATCAGTGTTCTCTCTGCCCAGTTTGCTATGAAGGATTTGGGTGATTTGCATTATTTCTTAGGCATTCAGGTTTTACGTACTCCTCAGGGTTTGCTTTTGTCTCAAAACAAATATGTAGTTGATCTTCTTCAGAAATTTCATCTTCATACTGTCAAACCCGTACGTACTCCTGTTGTCTCTCGTGTCACTCTTTCTCTCTTAGATGGTGAACTTCTTGCTGATCCCACAGATTATCGTAGTATGGTTGGTGCATTGCAATATTTGACTATGACTCGTCCTGATATTGCCTATGCTGTTAATTCGGTTTCTCAATTTATGCATGCGCCTCGTACTACTCACCTTCATGCTGTGAAAAGAATTTTCAGGTATCTGCAGGGAACTTCTGATTATGGGCTATTTCTTCATAGTATTGGCTCTCCTACTGTGACTGTTGCCTACTCTGATGCTGATTGGGCTGGGTGTCCTGACACTCGGCGTTCTACTACTGGCTAAGCTGTCTTCCTAGGGAAGAATTTGATCTCCTGGCGCTCTAAGAAGCAACCTACTGTTTCGAAGTCTTCTACTGAAGCTGAGTATCGTGCTGTTGCCTACACTGCGGCCGAAACAATTTGGATACGTCAATTGTTGGCTGATTTAGGGTATTTTCATCGACGACCTACCATTCTCTATTGTGACAATGTTTCTGCTATGTATCTTACTGCCAATCCTGTTCATCATGATCGTAGTAAGCATATTGATGTTGATTATCACTTTGTTCGTGAGATGGTTGCTAAAGGTGGACTTCAGGTCAAGCAAGTTCCGACACAGTTGCAGGTTGCTGATATTTTTACTAAGGGTCTTTCTTCTGAGTTTTTTTGTAAACATCGTTCCAATCTATCCGTGATTCCTCCCCGTAAAGATTGAGGGGGTGTATTAGGGTAATTTGGTAATTAGACTCTTAGTAGGGTTTTGTAAAGATATTTTGTTATCTCTATATATATAACACGCCAGGCAACCTAAACAGGAAGCCATTCATTCATAATATTCGTACAGATAGCATATTTCTATATTTACTTATATTGAAATCACGAAATTACTACGGGAATCTATGCATTTGCTTTGATGTATGTATGCGGGCAATGGGAATTTTGAGAATTATCCTTTTCAGATTGTTGGTTCTCTAGCTACTTAGTTCTTTTGGCATGTAAAGAACTGAAATTAACTGAATTGAACTAAATGGGATCTAATTGTAACTACTAACTTAGCTGAACTGAAATTAATTGAACTGAAGTTAATTTGAACAAGGACAGGGCCTTATTTTGCTGACTGCTGTATTGCATGACTTGTATGGGTATGTTGTGATTTATGAGTTGGCTAGTTAATATTTTTTTAGTTGAATATTTAATTATATTTTTTAATTTTTTTGCTGTTTTAAACTCGTCGAATTAAGCCCCTTACAATTAACGTGCCGTTTTTAACTAACTAAAGTTCGGACTGTCCAAGCCTTAAAAATCTAGCTAAGTCTCAAGCTAAAATTTTGAGGCCCAAAATCCTTATAATTGGACTGGGAATGCGGGCTTTTAACCATACGACCTAAAAACTTGCCCAACGCCTTTCCGGTGGAAAAATCTTGTTCAAAGCCCACTATGTTTGAGCTGGATTATGGCTGGCCGGGGCAACGTTAGTTGACTCTAGTTTGAATCCACATTTATGGCTTAACTAATTAAATTATTGATACTGAGTGAGTCTTATAAGAGATTGTCTAGTTTTAACTAAAAGTTAGGCAACAACCTAAGCCCAATATAAAGAAGAAAACGAACCACCTTCTTAATGGTAGTGACCAGGTTAATTCATTTCGTGACCAATTTGATCCATTCCGTGACCAGTTTGTTCCATTCCAACTTAATCCGTTCGATAATTATATTTTCTTAATCTATTTAGTGACCAGTTTAATCCATTTAATGGATAATTTAATTCATTTGATAGTTCTATTGGGATCTTATTTAAATTTATCGATGTAATTTGAGATTTTAAAGGACTATAAATGAGGAAGAGAAAATGGACAATTAGCATGGTACGCGATGTCTATAAACACTGTTGGGTTAGGATTATATGGATTGATCTTTTTGGAATAATGTGGGCTTAGGTTAGTCTAACGATAATTAATTATTAGTAACTGATAAGAAGAATGGTAGGAAGAAGGGTCCATGGTTGTTATTATATGATAATTATAAATAAATAAATAACGATAATAACTAATAATTAATATTAATAAATAATAATTATTAATAATAACATATTAGTACTTGTTTATAATTATATAATAACAATAATGTCTAATTTTTATTAATATTACTATTATAATAATAAATATTTATAATATAATAATATTTAGCAATAATGATAAGTATAAATATAATTAGCAAACTAATACTTAGCAATAATGATAAGAATAACTAGTAAAATAAACTAGATCAACAATGATAATAATATTAACAGGATTAGTTAAATAATGAATGAAGCTAAACTGAACTAAACTAAATAAAACTGGATTAAACTGAATTAAATGGAGTTGAACTGAATTAAATGGAGCTGAGCTAAATAGAATAAGTTGGGATAACATTTGGTAAGTCCCAAACACACGGGGCCCACCGAAAATTCTAGAGTAGACTTATGTGAAAAGTAGGGATGTTAGTAAGGCGGGGTTCATCGAGACCCGTCCCAATTAGGCGGGTGATGGGGAAAAAAATTATCCCTGTCATGGGTGAAGGGGTGGGTGTAGAGTTTATAAAGTACCCGCCACATCCCTGTCCGCCCCGTCCCATCCCACCTCCTAAGTATATATTAATTGGTATAAAATAAATACTATATTGAATAGAATTATTATATTTTAACATATTTTAAAAAAAACATTAGCACACACTTTGATAAACATACGTATGTGAAGGCGGGTATGAAGGTTGTTGGGGAGGGTATGGTTACTATGGTAGGTGCGAGACGGATGCGGAGAGCCGGAGACCCATGTGAGTGATGGGACGGGGATAAACTGTATTGCGTACCTATTGGGGTGGGGATGAGGATAAAAAAATTCCCCACCATGGGTGATGGGGATGAGATTTTTAGGCGGGTATGAGTGTGGGGGGACTATGCTCTACAACCGCCCCGTCCCATTGACATCCCTAGTAAAAAAGTTTGAAAAATAATTACCGAATTTTTAGCCAAATATTTCAAATCATAATCGTTTTCAACACGTTACGTAAGTATCCATATCGTAAAGGGTAATGTTTATTTTGTTGAATATTTGACCGTATTTTTCAAATTTTCATCGGTTTTAAACACATTGAATAAACCACGTTTAATTCTCGTACCGAATTTAACTAACTAAGGTTTGGGCTGGCGAAGCCTAAAAATCGGCCATGTTTATATCTAAACTTTTGTGCCCAAAATCCTTAAAATTGGACTGGCAATTATGGGCTTTTAACCATACGGCTTAAAAGATGCCCAACACCTTTCCGGTGGAAAAAGCTTCTTCAAAGCCCACTATTTTTTGGGCTGGATTATGTTTAAGTTTATAACGTTTGCACTTTGCACTGTTCATATAAATTGGTGGGTGTAATAATCTGTTGTGTCGTATCCTAAAAAAACTGGTTAGGAAAAATCCAGGTTGTGACACTCATTACCGAACAAGCTATACTACTGTTAGTTTTAGCATCTGAGCCCCGACCCACCAAAAGATTGAATCATGTCTAGTGTCATCTATAAATATCTTATTGGGGAAATTGTGGCCAATTTTTTTAAAGATTTTATATCAGAAACTACCTACTAAGAAGTCATTTAACTAAATAACTACATTGTTAATATTTTTGTAATATCAACCAACTTAAAACCACAAAAAATCTTTTTCTTTTTGGAAGAAAAACCCACAAAAATCTTTGATAGCACTATAAACGATTTTTCGGGTCAATTCAGATCAAGCTATTTTGGGGTTCATATCCATTTCGGGTATGCCGTATGCCGGTTTTAGGTCAGGTCAACATCAGGTGGTGTTCTGATTGGATTAAGTACATTTGGGGTGACGGTATACAAAAACAAAAAATGTTATAGCTTAGTCTATTCTCCCTCCAAAATTCGTTCAGTTATGTTGTTTTCTTTGATGAGACTTTATATGTAGTTATTTTATAATAACTGTTTTGTTAACGAAAATAATAATATCATTATTATTATCTTTATAACAATAATAATATTACTTAATGATTGTAATAATGATAATGATATTGATAATACGTAATGATGATAATAATAATTAAAAATTATAATCCCCGATCAGGCAATCACAATGGGTCCACTGGCAAAAATCTAGGGTAGACTACTTTTTTTTTTTTTTGAAACCTAGGGTAGACTACTTATGTGAAAGTAGCCCTCATACTGGACGAAATTAAATAATGCAGTAAAGTCCCAGCTTCCGATGTACTCCCTCCGTTTCTCAATAATTGTTACGCTTTCCTTTTTAATACGTTTCACAAAAATTGTTACACTTTACTTTTACCATTTTGGGATATATGGCCCCACCAATTTTTTATTCTTTATTCTCTCATAAAGTTAGTTTTTTATTCTTTATTCTCTCTCCTTAAGTTACTTTTTCCTATCATTATCATGTTTTTATACCCACTTCCTTGGTTCTTGTGTTTTTGCAAGTGTAACGATTTTTAGGAAACGGAGGGAGTATTAAAAATTGTTAAAAACCAGTACCAATAGTTTTTGAGATGATGGAAGGTGATGTGTTAGGAATTAAGGAAGAGTGAGAATTCCACGTTACCTTTGAAAACATGTCATAGCTTTTCTAGAAATTTGATTTCAAGCTGCTTAGCTGCTCCTGCTTTTGCCCTAACTTTTGGGCTCAACCTATCATCAATTCCTCAAGCTTTAGAACTTAGAAGGTTTTTTTTTTTTTTTTTGGTGAGAAGGGGCAAAACCCCCTGGACCTATCATTTTTTTCTTCTCTTTCTTTCTTTTTTGTGTGACTCTCCTTTTTACTCTTTACCTTGTGTTTATAACCTTAGATAATAATAATATAAATAAGAAAACCTCAAATGAATACTTAAAATGTCACTACTTCTTGTTTTTCTTCTTCTATATTTTATCTATATGATTGTCTTATAAGTTATAATGGTTCATTCTCATCCATTGAATAAAAAGAAAGTGTGAAACTCTAATTGGTTATAGTGGAAATAGATAAGTCATGATAAATTATTATTGGACCTAAGTTGTTAATTTATTATCATATTTTATTTAAATAAAATGGTAAATATGACGGGAGAAAGTACTATACTTTAATTGAAAAAAAAAGAGTGTGAAAATATAACCTTTTTTTTTTGTCGGCATAAATGATTTGAAATACACTGGAAATAAAACTGAAAACGATCGATGTGAACTTGAAGGAATAGTAAAATGTGAAAGTAAAAGTATTATACAAATCTAAGCTGAAAATATTTAAACCGAAAAAAATTAATTGGGGAGAACACATACTTAGAGCGAGAAGAGATAACACTAAAATACAGTACACCACTACCAAAATTAAAAGTGTATTTAACCTAACTTGTGTGAAAAGCACTAATAGTAAGCAAACTCTTTACCATAGATATTTTATCCTCTATGTTTTTAATTGAAAAATAATTATATGAGATCTTTTATTCAATTTTTATGAGGTCTTAAAAGTTATAATGAATACCTTAGAATGCATAGAGTTAAGTACTCCTAAGGCACAACTTCATTAATTTATTTATTTTTTTTCTTAGGGAACCCACTAAATATAAATGAATAAAATAACATGATTGTTTTGAGAGTACGTAGCTCTATATACTCCAACATCAATGTACTTACAGCTTGTTTGGATAGAGAGAAATGAATGGAGATGAAGAGAAGAGAAAGGGAGAGATCCGTGCTCCCTTATTTGAGTATCACATAGAGGGAGAGAATAGGAGGGAAATTGAAGGATTGCTTTTCCCTCTCTCTTTGTTGAACCAAATTCTTCTCACGTGGAAAAAAAATTGGTGGGAAAATACAAGCTCACTTTCTCCCTCATCTTCCCTCCCCTCCCTTTTCTTCCACCATTGTTATCCAAATATACCGTTAATAAATTGACAATTTGAATAGATATATATTCTATATTATAGCAAATGCGTACATTATTTTATCAAATAGAGTTCTCTCCGATCCTTTAACTTAAAGACTTTTCTCAAAGATTGAAAAGGAGTCTTTCCCCTCACCTAATACTTGGGATACCCATTATCCTCTGTTGGAATGATTATTGATTTCCTTTGAAAGAATCTTAGTCCATGATTAACAATAAAAAGTACTCCCTTGCTAATCTACGGTTGACTAAAAAAGAAGTTGTATAACTTGTGTTTGTCAAATTGCTTTATTGATGAAAACAACTTGCTGAGAGATTAGATGAGGTGAGTGGTTTATTCTTCAATCATTATAAATGTATTAATTTGTGAGATACTTATTTCGAGATTACCAAATTTTGCTTAAGGGGCATTACACATCATCGAGTTGTTCCACAAATAGAATTGTGAATAAATTCGAAATATAATCTAATTAGTTTCCAGTAAAATTATCCTGCTATTAGGAGATAAAATGTGGGGATACTTTTGGGTAAGTGTTGTATGTTGTCGTTCAGGTTACATTTTTAATATTGGTAATGTTACACTCTATAGTACTAATTTATTCTCATTCTAACAAATAAATAATATCATACTATCTCTTGTCGCTTTTATTTTTTATTTAAATATCTTTTGTTGTTTGCCCATGCAATGCATATGTTAGCTATAATATTTATATTCTTCCCTTCATTCCATAGTAATTTACCAGTAAATCATGGTAAATTTTGAGCATGAGTTAATGTTTAATTATCATGTTATGTTAGTTAGATATAAAACAGATAATTATATTATGACAAGAGATAATACCCTATTTTTATCGGATAAGAGAGATCATGATATCCTAATTTATTTACAGTGAGAATAGATAAATTATAATATATAACCAATGAGCATATATAAGTCGCTGTTTAATTATCAAATATTATTTAGATATAAAATTAAGTATGGTAGGAGATAATATGTTATTCGAATACGATAGTGTGAAAGCTGTATTTTTTTTTTTTTTTTACAGTGAGAAGTTAATAAAAACTAAAATGTAATAGACCACTGCTAAAATTAAAAGTGTATACCATAACTTTTGCATATGCAGTTTTAAGTAAGCATACTCAAAAGTCATGGTATTAGGCTCATCAAATTTAAAACTATCCAATATAAAAATTTGTCAACTTTATTTTGTAAGAGTTTCACATATTTGTAACTTTTACTGTTGTAAAAATAGACAATTTAAAGAACTTGGTATGGCGTGATCGAAGGTCAAAGCTAAGGTGAGGGGAAAAACAAAGGAGTAATTATAAAAATTCCAAGGCCACCACCTGAATGCACAAACAATTAGCCATGCACGCACGCACCCACCGACCCCCAAAATTCCTTCCAGACCCAATAGCAAACAATATGCAAGTTGATTAGTCGCTTTTTATAATTTGTTTTTGTTTTGATCTGAAGCACTTTTTTTAAAAGAAATTATTATTTGAAGCACCTTTTTTTGTTTGAGAAGTTTTTACCTTGTCGTATAATAACAATGCTTTTCTTAATACAGAAGTTCTTTTTTTTTTTTTGGCAAAATAAATAAGAATAACAGCTAAAATGAGGAAATTCTTAAGTTGATATTTAAGTCATTTGACGAATGAGTAAATAAGGCACTAATGTATATGCGCATTACTAAAACAAATAAAGAAGGAAAAAAAATCTAGAATAGTCGGAAAGACAATAAAATATATAAAACAAAGATCCTAATTATCTAACAGTGAAAATAAAATAAAATTTGTGGACTAGGCTTCGACCTGCAGGAAGGTTATGAACATACATCAACAAGGATAACCACTAAATGATAAAAAGAAGGAAAAATTGTCAAGAATAAGTCAACCTTTGCGTTGACCGCTTTTAACAAGTCAACCTTCATTTATTCCAGTAACAAGTAAACCTTGTAGCCACTTTTGCTTTTAACAAGTTTAAGTTTATAACGTTTGCACTTTGCACTGTTCATATAAATTGGTGGGTGTAATAATTTGTTGTGTCGTATCCTAAAAAAACTGGTTAGGAAAAATCCAGGTTGTGACACTCATTACCGAACATGCTATACTACTGTTAGTTTTAGCATCTGAGCCCCGACCCACCAAAAGATTGAATCATGTCTAGTGTCATCTATAAATATCTTATTGGGGAAATTGTGGCCAATTTTTTTAAAGATTTTATATCAGAAACTACCTACTAAGAAGTCATTTAACTAAATAACTACATTGTTAATATTTTTGTAATATCAACCAACTTAAAACCACAAAAAATCTTTTTCTTTTTGGAAGAAAAAACCACAAAAATCTTTGATAGCACTATAAACGATTTTTCGGGTCAATTCAGATCAAGCTATTTTGGGGTTCATATCCATTTCGGGTATGCCGTATACCGGTTTTAGGTCAGGTCAACATCAGGTGGTGTTCTGATTGGATTAAGTACATTTGGGGTGACGGTATACAAAAACAAAAAATGTTATAGCTTAGTCTATTCTCCCTCCAAAATTCGTTCAGTTATGTTGTTTTCTTTGATGAGACTTTATATGTAGTTATTTTATAATAACTGTTTTGTTAACGAAAATAATAATATCATTATTATTATCTTTATAACAATAATAATATTACTTAATGATTGTAATAATGATAATGATATTGATAATACGTAATGATGATAATAATAATTAAAAATTATAATCCCCGATCAGGCAATCACAATGGGTCCACTGGCAAAAATCTAGGGTAGACTACTTTTTTTTTTTTTTTGAAACCTAGGGTAGACCACTTATGTGAAAGTAGCCCTCATACTGGACGAAATTAAATAATGCAGTAAAGTCCCAGCTTCCGATGTACTCCCTCCGTTTCTCAATAATTGTTACGCTTTCCTTTTTAATACGTTTCACAAAAATTGTTACACTTTACTTTTACCATTTTGGGATATATGGCCCCACCAATTTTTTATTCGTTATTCTCTCATAAAGTTAGTTTTTTATTCTTTATTCTCTCTCCTTAAGTTACTTTTTCCTATCATTATCATGTTTTTATACCCACTTCCTTGGTTCTTGTGTTTTTGCAAGTGTAACGATTTTTAGGAAACGGAGGGAGTATTAAAAATTGTTAAAAACCAGTTAACAATTAGCTCATCCAATATGTAAAATACTCGAGTTTGGTAACTGACTACTCTTGCAAATTATTTTTGTATGTCAAAAAGCGAGAACTTTTTGCACTTTAAATGGGCAAGAATCCGAAAACAAAAAGGAAGAAAAAGAATTGCATGGAAACCAGATCCAAGAAAAAGCAAAAGAGAGGAGACTACTAAAGAGAAAAGAATCACCTCTTAACCTAATGATAATGATGTCTTGGACCCATTTTTTAAGGGAACCAGACACACATTCATCCCCTATATATTGGACCCAATTGAGAGTCCTCACAAGCAAGCAATCAACACTTTTGAACCATGAGTTCCAAAAAATTCTTAGTTTCTGTGATCATCATAATTATAACCCTCTCTGTAGGATTTGTTCTTGCTGCTGATCCAACTCAAACTCCTACCGCCTCGCATTCAGCACCAAAGCAGCATCCATGGGAATATTATGCTGAGGTTTTAGGAATTCCAACATCTGGTGTCCTTGTAATTTACTTTCTATACCTTATATGGCACCGCTGCTGCAACCATGAAGCCAATGAAGGTCAGACCATAATCACTTACACATTGTTTTGATAGGAGGAAAGGGAAGGAAAGGAAGAGAAGAGAAAGGAAGGGACGTACATTTATTTCACTTGTTTCGATAGATGAGGGAGGGAAGGAGGGAGAGATCCACATCTTTCCCCCTCCCCTCTCTTCCTTCCCCTCCCCTCTCTCTCTCCCCCTCCCTTTATTCCCCTCCAGCCTCTTCGCTATCCAAACAAAGCGTTAGTCATAGTGCATCTCATAAAACTTAGCTTGTGTGTGTGTGTGTGTGTATCTGAGTTACACAGACAATGTAGTAATACTCTTTTTGATCAGCAGGAAATTGCAACTTTTCACTCAAATGGGGAAGAAGGGCGCATAACGATGAAGAAAATGGGAGAGGTGATGAAGAGATGAGACCAATCCCACATTGACGTTTGTAGGTAAGTAATTTTATGAGGGTAGAGGGTAAAGGTGATGAAAGAGGGGAAGAATTCTGTTTTTTTGTTAGTAAATCATTTCCTGATAGTAAAAATGACCTGTTAGAATTTTTTTTGACTATATATAAATAATATTGCTTGGTCTCCTACGGCTACCCTTGTCTTGAGTTTTTTTTACAATATTAGTGTCTCCCTCTTCCCCAAACTCTGTGATTATGAATTTACAAATATGCTTATATTTGGGAAAATTTGCACAAAATCACCTTACTTATTTAGAAACTCTCATTTTTATGTTTGTTTTTTTACAAATTACCACATTAAGTTTACCAAACCTTTATAAACTCTCACCTTTTGACGGAATTTGCCTAACGCTGTTAACTATGTGCCCCACGTTATTAGTGTTGTTTTTTCCTAGCTTATATGGGCCCTATCTAACCTCACTAATTCACTATCTAAATTCTCGTGTTTTCCCAGGATTTATCTGTTATCAACCAAAGTTTGGCTTTACATGGAAGTTAAAGTTGTTAGAAGAAGAATGAAGCTTGAGTTTAATGAGCTTATTTATGTGTGTCGTATTCTAATTTATGTGTTTTTGTAGTATGTAGTAGTGTTATTTAACCATGTATTGTTGAGTAATGTATCTATCATGAATATCGGTTGATTTCCTTGATGCACTGTTAAACTATGGTGGTAATTTATATCTTTTAAAAATGGCAGCTAATAATTATGATTGTTGGTATATTTGCCGTGGTATTTGGAAAGATTATATATTTCACATGAATCTATTAGTCTTAGAGCTCATTTCTACTAAGGCATACTGTAATATGTAAGTTGATATATATGTTGCTCAGATAGCTATAAAGATTTGGGGAAGGAATGATTGACGAAGCTCCTGACACATTAATTAATTAGTTAGGCATCCCCCATTTAGAGTATTTTAAAAGATAATAAGCACCAAAACATCATCAAAACAAACAACCTCATGCATCAATGAAAGTGTACTATGACTTGAACTTCCACCTAGTATAATATACATTCCAAGTATCCGTATCCGAAAGGTGTCGCAAGCGATTGAACCAATCTCAATACAAAGTGGAAACTTGAAGATACCATACACACAAGATTAACTACTTGAACTCATTAAACTTGACAAAATTTCCACCGAAATCTTTTACAAAGGCTACTGTATGAAAGTGCATTAAGTAACAAAAAGGCCCTGAAAGTTTGATAAATTTCAGTCCCTTGACACTGGAAATTGAATCGAGTAACTGATGTATCACATTTATATATAGTTTTTAGATGCATTTAGATTGCAATTAGAACTCCTTTTAGAGCATTTAGGTGCATAATAACATCAAAAAACATAAGTTATGCTCTACTATTTTCCGTTTGTGTGTTTCGATGATTTTCAGGTTATTTTGATGCAAATTAATTATAATTATATAAGATCTAGCCTACTAATCATGGAGGATGAATGTAGCTTGCACAAGGATGACAATGCATCCGTTTGTGTAACAGCCCAGCCTCCCGAGCTGCTAGCTTAACACGCTTAGCAATCTCATACCTCAATGATCATGGAATCAATAATAATCAATAATACTTTAGATGAAATTTATAGCGGAAACAACCTTAAAATACACGATCCTGGACCTGTGGGTTATGGGCCCACAAAACAATATCCTTTATTCCGAATCTCAAATTACACGATGTCTTTAACTCAAGTTCCCAGAACAATACAATAAATCAATGATATCTGATACGAACTATCTTAGCTTAAGCCCCAAACTAAAACTTGAAATTTATTCTACAACTCTGTAAATGGAAGTTTTCAACATCCCCATATCTCCAAACCATTCCGAGCTTTCCATAATATACCTGAAAATAACAGAAGAAATAGAAAACAAGGAAAACATCCAAAATGAGTGGAAAACTCGTAACTCTTACTTCAGCCCGTTAAAAACATTTTCATTTCAAATCGTTTTATCACTTTGAAAATGATAATCATTCTTGTAAATGTATACGACTGGCGTAGCTCAATCCCCTTACACAAATCGCTGGCAAGTATAGGCTTTGGACTCGATTCGACCACTTCACTTCATTTTTGATTTATTGTTTAGCTCCTCTACCTATACCTTGCCCACTTTTCATTTCAGTTCATAAACTAGCCAGCCAAAACAAATATTATTGATAATCAACCAAAACACAGTTTCAATCACAACAACACATTCATATCTATGGCCATAGTACAAACTACTTCATCAAAATAGAAGTACAAAACACATGGGCATGAAATAGAATTTGCTGAACATAAAAGTTACCTTAACCGCTTAATCCTTTCTTAGATCGATATATCATACTTCGAGAACTCTGTAGTTCTATTAGCTCTCTTGAACTCCATAATCAATGTCCTAAAACTTCCACCTCATAACAAAAACAACAATAGATATCAATAACCATTGACTACTCTTCACTAGTTACATACCTCGGTAAAATCAAACTTAATATGATTCCTATTACCTCTGAGTAACGAAATAAACATGTCTCACCAATATAACCTTCCTATAGCTTCCCCTGAGTAAGTAAGGTGCTAAGGATTAGTTTAAACAAGCTTTAGAACATGAATAGGTAAGCTAAACACAAGAGGATGCAAAGCTGTACTTACAGCATCCTGTTTGCTGTTTCTATGGAGTTTTTTATACCTTCCCAAGGCTTTAAAGCTTGAACAAAGGCTTGAACAGATAAATATGGATGTCTAGAAGAGATATATATAAGAAAAGGTAGGTGTTTTTGAAGAAGAATTGGGTGAAAAGAACCGAAAACCCAAAACTGCTATTTATAGCAGGTAAATGGCGGTACCCTTAGGGGAGGGAAACCTCTTCTGGGTAAGGTCGGTTTCATGGAGTTTATGGGTGATTCTTGCTTGAGGTGTTAGCTTGATGTGTTGGCTTTCATGCATCCAAATGGTTTTGGGATATCGACACCCAAGTAGCTGCTAAGCAGATTTCTTTGAGGATAGGTCTGAACTGAAACTTCAGCTGGCCAGGTTTTACTAACTAAGGAACTTACCCTATTTAGCCACGTAATTCTTGGGAATAAATGACCATTACAACCTTAAGACATACCAAGCATGTCATATATCAAGTTTGGTTAGGTTCTAAGCTCGGATTCAATCCCGAAAGGCTCTTTAACTGGAAGTTCGTTGCTACCCGATAAAACGATCACTAGACGATTTTCACAATCTTAATGAATAAGGTTCTTAAGGATCTTCTAACTTCTTTATTGGTTTCCAAAACCTTCCTAACCAATAAGAATGGTAGATCTTACCCACTTTTGTCCTCATATGGTGTTGGAGAGCATTCTAATCTACTTAAGGCTAAAACCAGATGAAAACTTATCATAACTGACAGTTCCAAGTAACTCTCTTCCACCTGAAACATTAAAACCCTAATATCCTATTTAAATAACTTAATATAATTACTATAAACCCAACCTGCTTAAAATTCAGGCTATTACAGTTTGGGACAACTTGAGTTAGAATGAAGCAAAGAGTTAGTAAAAGAAGTGTCAAAACCGACACATGTTCACTATTTTGGGTTGGAATTTAGACATCAAGAGATTTCCAACGATATGTCACACGCTCCAATTGCACTTATGGTTTAGATGATACGACATTCGCAAGTTGACCAGTTTCGCCAGTTTTTCATCTGATCAGGCGGGTTTTAGCCCGATTGGGCCTGTAATATAACCCTTCTCCTATCAAGTTTAGAGTTTAGCATAAATAGTTAGCTTCTTTTATTTTGTGAGACACTTTTATTTTCCATTGTTCTTATTTTAGTTTTAAATGCTTTCTTAGAGTAAACACTTTAGATTAGTTTTGGAGGAGATCAAACCTCGGATTATTTCAATTAAAGTTAATGTTTTCCGTCATTTGGTATTGTTCTTCTCTCTTAATTTCTTGATTTAATCTTTGATAGCTTAGTTGATTAGTTATTTAGTTCATGATGCAAAGTTTAGGTTTTTATATTAGGTTTATTATTGGTGATTCAATTATGAGTGAGTAGTTTTATTTCTAGGGATTTAGGAAGGAAAACCATGATTCATATTTGAATTGCTATTAATTTCTAGGTTTTGATTAGATTGATTATGGTGTGATTTGTTCTTGATGAGTAACTAATGTTATTGTACAAATTGATTGCTTGTGCTTAATATTTGTCTGCACAGGTCTGTCTTACTTATAGAGGCCTTAGTTTACATCAGTAATTCTGATTATGTTAGTGAACATGCAGCATATGTTGAATTATGAGCGTTAAATCTTAACCATAGCTTAACACTAGCTCTAATCTCTCGACTGTTGACCTAGGTATTGAAAGTTGTTTGATCCTTTTGATTGGTATAATAATGGTGGACCGAACTAATGCCCAAGACCTTTAATTCAAAGTTTAAATCCCACTTTTATATTGCTTATTTTAGTTTAATTAGTAGTTTAGCTGATTCTGCCTAGATCTTATGTGAAGTAGCTTTTTGGCTGGATATTAACTCTAAAAATCTGTGTCCTTGTGGATTTGAACCTATTTCCCTCACTATTGTTGTTAGAGGACTTTAGGATTTACTTTTGATTAGGTGATACGAATTTAGCCGTCAGTAACAGTGTGCAACTAAGCCCTCTTAAAGTCAATGCAAGAAGATACACCATTCGAAACAACAATAATACTTGTTCATTCAAATCCTTAAGTGACCAATAGACTATCATTACTAATGTGAAATATCTAAGAGTAGAAGAAGGGACTGGAAAGCATGTATGATGTCTTGCTGATACCATTAGAAGAGGAGTAATAGACCGATTTAATATCAACATTCCACGCTAGTATGTCGCAGAAAATGTAAGGAAGAGCAGACTGAAAGGGAAAACAAGGATGGTGAGAGATTTTAATATAATGCCTAACCAGTTTGCTCATTAACTTAAAAAACATACAAATGCACAAACTATATTCACATCAAGAAACAAGAATAAGTCAGTCCTTCTACCTTCAAACATGGAGCTCTGCAAAACTTTTCACGTTTCACCTCGGTGAAATCCAACAAAGCTCACAAAAGTTTCGGAGATTTGATCAGTTTATCAACATCCCTAAAAGACACAATTACAGTTGTCTCCACATCACCAAACTTTCTGATGAAGCTTTTCATAACATGATAATGTTTATAAACAGTTTTGACAACACCTTTAAGGACCTTAAACTTTATCTCAGCATCCATTCATTGACTCTTTTTGTAAAAGTGTGTCAACTGTTTACACAATTCTAAGCCCATGTCTTTTCATTCCTCGGTCTGTTCGATTGATTTAGAAACTCGTTCAACATCAAATGACAATCCTTGAAGTTGATCAAAGGGTTGAAGGACGGATGGGGATGCACTGATGGAAGTGATCCTCCGTATAACAATCCAACAATTAGTTTCCATTTACATATTGATATCCCTCTACCACATACTTTTTATTGGGATTTCGGTTAGAATTCTAGTAAAAAACATGCAGTTCATTATCAACTTCTACATAGTCGAGCAACACAACTGCGTGAGAAATATTTTGTGTTTTTTTATTTCCGTGATCATCAACAATAACTTCCACCTTATGAGCCAAAGTACCCTTGTAGATCTCGTCCCCATCAATTCTAAAATCCATTGTCACCTCAAATACTCCCACGACATTTCTACAATCAGTGGCGGATGTTGAAATTTTTTGTTTAGGGGCCCAATATACTCTCAACTTTGAAAGGTTCTAACCTTGGAAATCAATACTCCATTTTCTATTAGATGTAACATGTTGGCTTTTGGCACTATTTATTCAATATTTTAATCCACTTTGTTAATTATTAGTTATTTATACATAAGAAAAAATATAGTCATATAGGATCTTGTTTTATTCGTCTCGGTATACATTTTTCAAATATATATTTTTATAATTATTGCAATTATACAATTAGAGATATAGTAGATTAAAGTTGTGTCTCGTCAAATGTAAAAAGTCAAATGTTCATCTAATAAAAAAACGGATGGAGTATTTACCAACTTCACAACATCATAAACTCATAAAGTTTACATATATTTCAACAAATCTTGATGAAATTGTATATTGTGAAGCATGCGTTATAAGGGTATGTTTCCTTCAGCTTAATCTTTATAGATCTAACCACATCTAATTGATACAAATTTGGTCCATTGAGATTTAATAAGTTCACGCCAATAAATTAAGTAAGGAGAACGCACCCTAACAAACATCTTTTACCTAGATTATAAACCATCTCAAAATCCAAATTCCAAGTTGGAAAACAAAAATCTCACTTTAGTCTTTCAATCTTTTATTCTTTAACCTCCAATGTTCAAATTTCAATGGTCCAAATCTCCCTCCTTATCCACCCCACAACAAAAACCTCATCCATATTCTCTTCACTCCACCTCTCATTTCCCTCCTTTCTTCCACATCACACCCTTCCATCCATCCAAACACTAACCTTAGATAAGATTTCTAACTGTAATCAACCACCATTTCTCCTTCTCTCTAACCTCCATTCTCCCTTGAGAGAGAGTAAGCTAGCTCCAACACACTCTAACTTACCAACAATGGCTTGTTCTCTTTCCTTCAGTTCATCAGTCAGCACCTTCCAACTCCCTACTACAACCCAATCCACCCAAGCCCCACCCGCCAACTCCTCGATCCCCACCCCATGTCCGATCCAATGCGGTCTCCGAGAGCTTCGTGACCGCATTGGATCAGTTAAAAACACCCAAAAGATCACTGAAGCTATGAAGCTTGTGGCGGCTGCCAAGGTTCGACGTGCTCAAGAAGCAGTCGTTAACCGCCGTCCCTTCTCCGAAACCCTCGTCGAGGTTCTCTACAGCATCAATGAACAGCTACAAACAGAAGACGTTGATGTTCCTTTAACAAAGAATCGTCCTGTTAAGAAAGTTGCATTGGTTGTTGTCACAGGTGATCGCGGTCTCTGTGGTGGTTTTAACAATGCAATTATAAAGAAAGCAGAGCAAAGAATCTCTGAACTTAAAGGTTTAGGCCTTGATTACACCGTCGTAAGCGTAGGAAAGAAGGGTAATTCTTACTTCCTTAGGAGGCCATACATACCTATTGATAGGTTCATTGAAGGGACTAATGTACCTACAGCAAAGGAAGCTCAAGCGATTGCGGATGATGTGTTTTCTTTGTTCATCAGTGAGGAAGTTGATAAAGTTGAACTTCTTTATACAAAGTTTGTTTCGATTAACAACAAAAGAGGGTAAATTGACAGTTGAAAGAGATGTAATGAGAGCTGATACACAAGCTTTTTCACCAATTTTGGAATTTGAACAAGACCCTGCTCAGATTTTGGATGCTTTGTTGCCATTGTATCTTAACAGTCAGATTTTGAGGGCGTTGCAAGATTCTCTTGCGAGTGAGCTCGCCGCGAGGATGACTGCTATGAGTAATGCTAGTGAATTGAAGAAAACGCTGTCGATGGTGTATAACAGAGCGCGACAGGCAAAGATTACAGGGGAGATCTTGGAGATTGTTGCTGGTGCTAATGCATTGGTTTGAGTATGTAATAATAATAAGTATATGGTCTGTTTTTGTTTTCTATATCAAACTTATTTTTGGGAAGAATTATGGTTATTGTTGGTATAAATATGGATATTCATTATATGTGTATTTTGGTGATGATTTTTAATGAACAGAGAGATATCATCAAATGCAGACTGAGAGATTAGATAATGTTCATTTGTAATTACATTTATGGATTAGTAACATAATTTACGAAATTAAGGTGTGTTCGATTCAACTTATCGAAACTAATTTTATACTAGCTTATTATTGAAACTTATTGTAAATTATTTGAAATAAATCAAATTCAGTTTATCAGAGCACTATAAACTTGACTTGGAGAATTAGCTATCTTTGAAGTACTAGCTACTAATTTATATCCTAGCTTTGATATGCTTGGTGAGCTATATAAATATTTGATATAAAGTAGATGAATTGCATCAATATAATTTGGGGGCAAATGAATGATAACCAAAGAAGCAACATATTATGAATATGTGTGTGTAAGTGTTTCCTTTCGTGCCATTGTTTTTCGTTGTTTGGATTCTCGTAATAGAGAGTCCTCTATTTTAGTGTCTATTAGGCTCCTAATATCTAGCAAGTGTAGCTAGAAAAGGGGCCTTTGTGTTCGGTTGCTTGTGCTGCTGCCAAAAAAGAAAAAGAAAATAGCTTAGTAGTGCCCCTATGAAGTTATTTGTTCCTTTATAGAGATGTTTGGTTAGACCTAAGAGTTGTTATAGTGTTAACTCCTAGAGGTTAAATGTTTCTAAGATAATTGTTGTTTCTAAGATAGTTGTTAGCTAAGTTTTTTAGAAAGATGAAAGACATACATTACCTTTAAAAGCTACTTCATAAGTAAAGTTTTTTTATCCTTTTAAAGTTTTGACATAGCAAAACCTCTAAAAGCTATTTGAAGTTATAGTCTGAATATGCAATCATGTTTTGGTTGTGAAATAAATTTAGAGTAGCTTTTTATCTAAACTTATACTATTTCCTCAACTTCTCTGTTTAGGTATATATGGTGATGTCTAGAAAGTAAATGGACATATATCAAGTTAAATACTTGTCAAAATTGGAATGTTGTTGCACAGTTGACTCTTAAGCTCATTCTTCTAGTATTAACATGATTTTATTCATTTAATCAACTGGTCCACTTTGTAATTCACCCTCCATTATTTTCCTGCCCTTCACTAAACATCAACATATAAATACGCCTTCACAATTATCACTTTCAAAACTCATAATCTCAACAATGTTTGTCTACACCTAGCTACATTTAAACTACAAAGGGAAGTTTTACTCAATGTGGCAAGTTCAAGTATGTAATGCATTTCATTCTCTTCAAGATAATGTTATGCATAACTCTAATTAAAGTTCCTTAGATCAGATGTCATAAATGCTTCTTTGAGATCGAAAAGCTCGAGTAAGACTATATGTAAGACAAAGCAAAGTACTAGAGGACCAAATTAAAGAGATTGAGGAAGTTAACTTTGGCCTAATTGTTCTTTAAGTATTTCATGCAATTACAAAGACAATAAATATGGCGGGTTACAATTTTAGCACACATTAACATGATCAAGATCGACATGATACTATCACAAAGTTATACTTGTAAGTAACCACTAACCCGTTGTGATCAAGTATTTTCGTTTTGATTAAGGTTCCGTTCTTTTCAGCTAATTTTCAGTGTTTATAAGTTTAGAAGCTCAAATAAGGACTAGTAAGATTTCATCTAATAAGGTTAAATAAGATCTAATAAGGTCTTATAAGGTTTCATAAGGTCAAATAAGTTTAGATAAGCAAATAAATGTTGAAAAGAACGAACCTTAAGAGTTATAAACTTTAGTTCCTCGGATTATTACTATTTCCCCCTAGAATTCTATACTCATTAAAATGTGGATTCCACTTTAAACTAATGTCTATCTCTACTCTAGTGAGTAGTTCACACATTGAGTAAACAAGGGCTAATGAAGCAATGATATCAACACTATGTAACGAAGCAACTAACTACAAATATTTGCTGATCACTACCCAAATTGCAATATGTATAAGTAGTAGAGGTTCTTCAATTTTGATAATGATCAACAAAAGTGAAGAATGAACCACAGTTTCTTGACGTGAATTGAATACATATTTCCTTCCAAGGCGATTTTTTAAAGTTGTATGCGTTCCATTATAGCGGTTTTGTCAAGTAACACGTCTCGAGCCGGATTTACTAAATACTAAAGGCCACTAAACACTCAGTTAGAGTCTATTGATGACATTTAATACAAACCGATCAAATAACGCACAAACAAACCCTAGATTGACAATTACTTCCTCAAATCCATCCAAAATCTCATCCACAAAAAGTGGCACAGTTCTCCACCAATCAATCAAACTAAGAATCGAGTTCCACGATCTAAAATTAATACCAAAATTAGAAGAAGAAAACTCAAAAAACCTTAAAAAAGAGCATATTATTCAACAATTGATGGACAAATGTACGAATTTTCATTATTCAATTCGAAAATTACACAAATCTACCTCATAAATCAAGTATTCAACACTATTTCGTTACACAATCAACAAAAAAAGGCGAAAAAATCTAGGTCTAAGATTGAGATGGAGTAAAAATGGGAGCGACGGCAGAAAGATGTTTGCGGAGAATACAACGAGCGCGATGATGGCGAGGAGAGAGAGGGAAGAAAGGGAGACCTACCTCTTGATCCTCCATGGAAGGGTTAGAATCAAGTGTGGGAGGTTGCAGGGAGGAGTTAGTGAGGAGGAGGAGAGATAAGCAGATCTGTGAGCGTTTGATTGTATTAGTTAGCTTTGAATCTCGTAGTTGTGCTAGTGCTCCTGGACGTAGGTATTTACTGTATGATGAAGATGGTGAGGGTGATGAAGATGAACTGGTTCTGGATCTGATCTTCATTGATGGTGAGGAAGAGAGATGAGGGAGATGGGAGGAAAGAGAGAGGAGGGTTTAAAGGTTGAAGATGAAGAAGATGGAGGCGGGAAAATGGAGGGGAGGGACAAGGCGGGATTGGGATTAGGGTTTGAAGATTTAACTTTTTTATTGTCGTCGCGTCGTCTTATTTAACTGGTCTGAGCTGAACTGAGCGGAATTGAATTTAGTATTAGGTAGGATTGAGACCTGGATGTGATCGAGTATGATTTCATCTTATGATTTGCTTGATTCAACCTTATTAACATTTCTTAAACATGATTGGTCTTGGTCCTCTTGGATATGTTTTTTCCTTACAGAAAAATGTTATCCCGAAACTTAGCTTATTTTAATGATAAAGAGATTTAATTATAAAATTAAGGTTCGTGGTGTTGTCAAAAATTATGCGATAATAAGTGATTTGCATATGAGTAGAGCGGTTCTTATAACTATGTTTTTTTTGTAATAAAGTTGTCGATCTAAGAAGTTGATACGGGGATTTGTGAGTTTAAAATGTGAAGTTTAAAAACTTATTATATTGATGCTCTACAATGAAATAGATTTAATTGGATTTTGTGTGATGAGGTATTATTTGTTTTATGTTATTGCATCTGAATAGGTAATATTGAGATACTTTGAAACTTCACAAGATCAAGTGTAAAAGTAAAGGAATAAAGTATATATTCTTTTATGCTTTTTTGTTTCATAATAAATGTAATTATTGTTACGTAATGGTCTCCATGCATGATATTGACCTTCAATACATTTCTTTGCACATAAATTAAAATAATAAAAAATTAATATTTCAAATATAAACATTGAGTCAAAAGATTCTATTCTTGTATATATGTACTCATGAAAAAAAATTGTCAAAACTGAAAACTTTAACAACAAAATCAGATTAAATATTAGTAAATAAATAGAGTTAAAGATTATACTCAGGGTCTGTTCAGTTCAGCTTATTTTTAGTTCAGTTCATTTCAGTTCAGCTCTAATAAGTTCAGTTCAGTTTAACTCTAATAAGTTCAGTTGAGTTCAGCTCTAATAAGTTCAGTTCAGTTCAGCTCCATTCATTATTTAACCATTTTGTTTAATAATATTATTATTGGTCTAATTTATTTTACTTATTATTATTGTTAATATATATATATATATATATATATATATATATATATATGTTTTATCATCATACCTCTACTTATTATTATTACTATTATTCTTATAGCTGAGTATAATTTGGGTTGGTGTGCGGTTTAACCATGTTTCATCTCAATACGAGTATCCTAATGTGCAATTGTTGCTATTTTTACCGACTAAATATTCACTATCATCATACAAATAACCTTCAAAAAGCTAGAAGATATCAAAAAATTACAAAGTTCCTAATAATATTAGAGTACTATTTAAGGTACAACATCGTCATACGTTGAATACTACTTTCGCGGTTTGTGGTGGAGTTTGGTTTATAAATATTATAAACCAACCCACCGCAAATTGTTATTTGGTTAAAGGCACAAACTAACCTATGTTTTAAGCTAATTATTATTCTAATAGTAATATTAATTTATTATAGACATTATCGTTATTATATAATTATCATGAAGTACTAATATATTAATACTAATAATAGTAATTACTCATTATTAATTATTATTTTTATTATCATTAATTTTTATTTTTAAAATTAATTTATCATTATTACTATTATTTATTTATTTATAACTATTATTTTATAGCATCAAAAATAAGATTATCATTATTCTAAATTATCAATTATCAATTATCAATTATTATTACTTAGAAGTATAATTATTAATTAATATTCATAATTATTATTGTTTGATTATTATTTATATATTTATTTCAATTCAGTTCAATTCAGTTCAGCTCCAATAAGTTCAGTTCACTTTAGCTCTAATAAGTTCAGTTCAGTTCAGTTCAACTCCAATAAATTCAGTTCAGTTCAGCTCTAATAAGTTCAGTTCAGTTCATGTCCAATAAGTTCAATTCAGTTCAGTTCCAATCACTAGTGGAAAAATGACTTGTTGTTGCACCGCATTAGCTGCAGGCTATACTAATAGCCCACAACTATTAATCTTTAACTGCGGGCCTCTCAAAACGCCCGTAGCTAAACCCAGTTAATCTAATTTAGAAAACCACTTGAGACGGGCTATGTTTAAGAGCCCGCAGCTAAGCCGCGACATCACGCTCAATATCACAAGCCGCGACATCTCTCTCTCCCCTCCTTTTCTATCTACTAGGGCTTTCTCTTCCGTCTCAAAAATTCTTCTTCTTCTCTTCATCAATGGTTGCCTCAACAATGAAGATGATTGTGAGACTTTCAAAGTCGACGAACAACCTTAGAACTTGGAAGATGATTCCTCTCCCTAAAGTCACTGCAAGATCCAATTCCTTCGATGCCAGCACTATTTTCAAACGCAAACCCTAACTTCGATCCAATTCCTTTCCTCCATTTTCTTTGTCTCACTGCGGCTAGGGTTTTACCTAAGCTTCTCTCATGTCAGCTCTCGCACTCTCCTTTCTTCCTGATTGACATTGTTTCATTCTCCATTTGTTTGTTTTTGTTGATTTTTTTATCAGAATCACTTGCATATCTACTCTCATATTCAATTGTACCAATCATTTTTTACATCGTTTAATAAATGTGCTTACTTGTAGTTCAATCCATGATTTATATCTTTTTTGTTATTGATTGTCTCTAATAGTTTCAAATAGTAGCTTCTATCTAATTTTGCAATATTTCCTGGAGATAAGAATGCTTTATCATTTTAAATGTTGTATTAATCATAGAAGTTAGGTTAGGCATTCTACATATGATGGTTTCATTTGAAGCAGCTGCTACATCTTGTAGATTTTAATTGTCCTTATCATAGTTGCTTAATAACACGACTGTATGTATGTTATGATTTGCTTTCAAATTTGATATTTATGTAAGTTTGTGGAAGTGAATTTTTGTTTTCACCTTCTGTTGACAAACTTTATAATGGGTAAGGAAAAGATTTACATCAGTTTGGTGGTCATTGGCTACGTCGACTCTGGAAAGTCGACCACCACTGGTCATTTTATCTAGAGGCTTGGTGGAATTGACAAGTGTGTGATCGAGAGATTGGAGAAGGAGGCTGCTGAGATGAACAAGAGGTCCTTTAAGTATGCCTGGGTGCTTGACTTTGAGAATGGGAAGTGATCCTTTACCAGAGTGGAGCTCTTGGGGCGAAAGGAATAGTCACTCCATCCACAGTAGATACCCTTGGTGTCACCACCAACAACAAAAAAAAATCCAAAACCAGGGAATAATGTTATATGTTGTTATTTTTGTGCTCCGTCTTATAAGTTTCATATTTCATAACCCTTTAATGCTTTGAATAGACTATAGGAGTAATGGAAGTTGATTCTGAAATGAATGATTCTTCTACGAATGCACCTGAAAAAGTGAACGTATCGTCCAGATGATCAGTGAGGAGTCATCTTCGAAAGATAAGGTAACATCCTGCTTGTTTAGTTGTCTTGTATGTGAGAATTACTAAAATTTTACATGCTTGATGGAGCTGTTGTTTGAATTTTTTGAAAAGGGAAGGATAATGATGAGATCATGCAATCAATGGGGAAGTTGCAAATTGAGGAGTCGTCATCAGGCTTCAAGAGAAAACCTGTAATTATTATTTTTGTTGGAATGGCATGTCAGTCCTATTGAATCCGTCTCGTCTGAAGTTTTTACAATTGTACCACTTTATATTGTTGCTTGTGCTCAGTTCCAATTCAATTTAAACCGTATTTCAGAATAATTTTGGATACCGAAACAGAGAAAAGTTGTGTTTTTGGGATTAATTTTCATATCTCTATGTGTCTCTCCTTTGTATTACTTCTCCTGTTTTCTTGCCCAATCATTGAACTATTTATTACTGTTAGCGCTGTAAATTAATTATACATGAATCAAATATGATTAGGAAGTGGAAATACAACCTTTATGCGGCAGCTGGTTTGCCATACTCATGCTTCAAAGCTCCGTGGTTACGTGATTAACCTGGATCCAGCTGTTATGACCCTTCCTTTTGGTGCAAATATTGATATAAGGGACACTGTCAAGCACAAGGAAGTTATGAAGCAGTTCAACCTAGGTCCTAATGGAGGCATTTTAATGTCACTAAATCTGTTTGCTACAAAGTTCGATGAGATAATTCTTGTAATATTCAATTATTTTGGCTTGTCGGGAACTGTTAGGTAAACTAATGTGGTAGAATTCTATTTTGTGTTTGATTGTTCTATTTAACTTTGAGGACAAGAGGCATGAGGTGTATGGATGCATCAATATAACACTTGAATCTTGTTCCAATGGAAGTATGAACTCTGTCTTGCTAATCGTTGTTTGGATTTTGGATTTTGTAGATAATCACTTTTTTATGCTTATACTAGTAGCAACTGAATATGTGGAGTCTGTTTCTTCATTAATTGATTTTTTTAGATCTTATGTCAAGGTAAAATGCATCTGCAGTAGCATCAGCATAGTGCACACCTGTGTTGTAAAAGTGTAAAGTATTGGCCTGTTGGGTGTTCTTTTTGGTGTTGAATGGAGGGTGCTGCAAGATTTGATTGTCTAGGAATATGTGGATTGTTTCTTTTTGGTCTTGTCTTTGTCATGGGTGTTGTTGTTGGCTGCTGGCAGTGTATATGCACGAGTGAAGATATGTCTATTAAGACTGTATAGGAGTTATAGACAGTTTCCGCTGTTTTATTCTGAGTGATAATTGTGAAAATCTTAAGGGTTTTGCACTAATATCAGTAGTTGCTATCCCTCAAGATTGATTATGAGTGGTTGTAAAGTGGTGTTGTGCTTGCTGTGTGATATCAAGTATCTTCATGGAGACATCTGTGGACCTGAGAGGGATCTTCAAGCATCTTCAATTCATTTGATAATGGATTCCTTTCGATTCATGATGCTCCTAATATGCTTTATGATGAGTGATATTTATACCAATCTAAACCCCCTATTTTTCCATTGTTTAGAGTCTTTTATCCTCCTCCTTTTTTATTTTCTAGCTTATTTTGGTTATTTAGAATAATTGAGTAAATTATAACTCATTTGTAAATATTAGCTATTTTGATTATCTTTACAGGGTCTATATTGATTCTTGTATATTTGATGTTTTAGGATCGACCTTGAAGGTTGGCATCCCACACACCGAGTATAAAAGACTTAATCAAAGCAAAATAACACATTTGGAGGTGTTTGTGCACAAGAGTCAACTTCAAATGGACATATCTCCCAACTCACTCAACATTTTCAGGTGATTCTAATTGGAGATGAAAGCTTGTCTCAAGAGCTTTCCAATGACTGGTCATAAACCTAATTTCGATAAAAGACGAGAGAGATATGATCGTTCGAAGTTGGGCTGTCTGGCCAGTGGGAGCGGGCGCTCCACTTTTGGCTGGAGCGGGCACTCCGAGTCCGCTGGGAGTTCCTGTTTTGTGGTTTTTAGGCCCGTTTAATGAATGATTTTTGTAACCCCTTAAAAGGGACGAACCCCAAACTTTTGAGGGGGGGGCTTTTGAGAGGATCAGCCTCCATTGAGTGGGAGATAACTTAGTTAGGGTTTCAAAAGAGGATTAGCCTCCATAGATTAGTTTAGAGAGAAAGTGAGAAAAACTCAAATAGAGCATGGATTTGAAGATTCTAAGAAGGAGACTTGAAGATTTTGAGCATCCTTGCAATATCAATGAGAATTTCTTACTCTTTCTTATGTTTTATTGCTTTGTTTACTTATTTACATCTATTTTCTCTTTAATTTATTTGTTTACCTTAGATTAGTTTTTGTTTTCATGATATTTAGTTGTTAATGTCTTTATTTTATAATTTTTCATGATGTGCGAGTAGTTCTTTCTTGGGAAAAGGTTGAAGCCATTGATGAGTTCATAAACCTTGAAATTGAACATTGGGCTTTCACTTGGGCTGATTGATTTGGGATTTTTATGTATGTTTGTATGATTGGCCGTCATAAAAGCATAATTTGGGCACCCATAATGAAGGATCGAAAGATGAAATTAAGGGGTTGCCTCAAATCAATTTTTAGGCTTGAAGGACCATGAAAATAGGGACTACCTAGCCTAGGGGATTTGTTTGCTTATTTTTGTTCATCATGTTTATGGATATGCTTGGTTGAATGCCTTAGCCATGAAAATAGGTCTTTGGTATGAGATTAAGCCAATCTAACTAGCTCGAAAGAGTGGTTAGAATACCGTTGGATGAACTATTCCCCTCAATCGATCCCCATTGTTGATCCCTCATTTTGATTGCTCGATTTATGAATGAATCATTTGGTGGATATCCTTTCCCAAGACCCTTTTAATATCGTTTCTTTTTCTTATTTTCACCCATAAATCTTACTCCAAAAAAATAGACTCGACCTAGCTTATCATAAGTCATCACTTTTCGGTGCTCTCCTTAGTCCTTGTGGGATCGACCCTTACTTGCCCTGTCTACCTAGTTAGAGAGACCGAGTTAGGTTTTTATTTTTGGTAGGCTCGACGACGGCCTATCACTTTACTGTGACGTTTCTTCTTTTCAGCCGATGGAAATCTATGTTGATGATGAAGCCAAGTTGACCCTTCACTGTCTTGTACAGGTATATGAAACTATAGCCAAGTTGACCTCTTGGATGCTTTTGGATTTTAATCAAGTTGTCATCTTTGTCAAGAGTGTCAGTAGAGCTGCTGAGCTGAACAAGCTTCTTGTCTAGTGCAACTTCCCTTCCAACTGCATCCATCTGGCATGTCTCAAGAAGAATGGTTTGTGTTTTAGTTGTAAAGGTTATAATTTTTAAGATATAGCAGGTATTAGGTCCTTATTACTTTAGTTGTATAGGTTATAGTAATTTATTTCCTCTTTTCTATATTTGTTAAAATGTAAATACTTATTATAGAAATTAAGATATTCCTGTTTCTTGTCTGTTAGTTTGGCAAAGTGGAAGGAATCTGATTATCATTATAATGATCAATCTGATCATCATCACTATCATGCAATGCTTTGTTTAAATAGCATGAATTTTTTTTTTATTTTTGAAAAAGGGGTTTGCTGCGGGCTCAACTATAAAGCACGCAGCTATTGGTGCCTTTTGTTCCGGGCCTAAGTTATAGCCCGCAGCTACTGGTCCCTTTTGCTGCGGGCCTAAGTTATAGCCCGCAGCTAATGTTCAAATTTTGCTGCGTTCACGTGCGCAGCTATTGTTTATGAACAGTAGCCGCGTTTTCAATAGTTGCGTCTTGTGATACGTAGCAACAAGTTGTTTTTAGCCCGCAGCTATTGATGTTTTTTCCACTAGTGAATAAATTCAGTTCAGTTCAGTACAGCTCCAATAAGTTCAGTTCAGTTCAGCTCCAATAAGTTCAGTTCAGTTCAGTTCCAATAAATTCAGTTCAGTTCAGTACAGCTCCAATAAGTTCAGTTCATTTCAGCTCCAATAAGCTCAGTTCAGTTCAGCTAGAATTAGATGAAGAGAACAGACCCTTACTCCATTCTATATTAGTTGCAATATTTTGATTTACTATTTATATGTCATGCTTTGACCATCATTGTTAATTAACATATAAAATTAAATGAAGTAAATAAGATATTCTTGATTTATCCCACTGCATATTTTTGACTTATAGATTTTCATAATTATTACTAATTGGTAGTCCGATAAATTAATGGTCAAAAGTTATGTATTAAGAAATGTGTCAGTCTAACTGTTGCAACTGATATATAGTAGAAAAAAAAGGTTGCATGCATTTTCAAGTGATATTATATTTCGATAGTGATCCCAAAATAAATGAATAATAAATGAACAAAATCATGAAGCTAATTATACGTGGCCTACATTGCGTCGCAATGAGCACCTTCAAAATCTATATTAAGTTCAAAAGGATATTTGTAATGCAAAATTGATCCTTGATAGGCTAAAGTCGTATCACCTATTCAAAGATAATTCCTACAATCCTCTAACAATGGTAGTAAAGGGAAGTAGGGTCGAATCCACAGAGAGACGGAGTTCTAAGTTAATATTCAGCTAAAAAGCTACTTCAGACAAGATCAGATAGAAACAGCTGAACTAATAATTAACTACTAGAAAACAATATAAAATGGAATTTTACTCTATGAAATAAAGGTCTAGGGAATTAGTTCGGTCCACCATGCTTATACCAATCAAAGGATCAACAACTATCAGAACCTAGGTCGAGAATCGATAGATTAGAACAGTGTCAAGCTATGGTTAAGTCTGAACGTCCATAATTCAACATATGCAGCATGTTCACAAACATAATCAGAATTACTGGTGTGTACTAGGCCTCTAAAAGTAAGACGGATCTGTGCAAACGATTATTAACCTCAAGTAATCAAAGAAACTGCGCAATAACGTTAATTACTCAATAAGAACAAATCACAGCACAACCTATCTCATCAAACCCTAGAAACTAATAATAATTCAAACAATCATGGTATAAACATGGCTTCCCTCTCTAAATCCCAAGAAATTAAACTACTCACTCATAATTGAATCAACAATAAACAATCTAATATGAAACCCTAATAATTGCATCATGAATGAATAAATAATTAAACTAAGCAATCAAGAATAATAAAAGAGATTAAGAGTAGAGAAGAATACCAATTGACAGAAAGCAAGAACTTTTATTGAAATCGAATCCGAGGTTCAATCACCTTTAATCTAATCTAAAGTGTTTAAACTAAATAAAGTTAAACTAAGAACTATGGAAAAACTAGAATAAAAAGATGTCTCTAAAAATATGAGGAATAGCTATTTATAATAGCCCCAAAATCTAATAAAATGAATAGAAAAAGATAGAATTTCGGGAAAAAGAGCTGTCCGTGCTCCAGGCCCGATCGGGTCAATTCCCGCCCGATCGGGTGGCTAAACTGCAATTCTGCATCAACTTGCGAAGGCCGTATCTCTCAAACCAGAAGTCCGATTGAGGCGTGTGACCTATCATTGGAAAGCTCTTGAAGTATAGAATCCAACCCAATTGGAATTTCTTGATTATCAATTTTATATCAAAAGTTATAATGAAAATAGTGAAGGTGTGTCAGTTTTGGCTTTTGTTTCACTAACTCTTTGCTTCATTCCAACTCAAAATCGTCCCAAACGGAAGCATTGTGATCCTTGTGCAAGCTACCTTCATCTTCAATGATTAATAGGCTACATCCTTGGTAGTCATGATCACTTTGTATCATAATAACCTGAAAATCATCGAAACACACAAACGGGGAGTAGTAGAGCACAACTTATGTAATTCATGTCATTATGCACCTAAATGCTCAAAAAGGAATTCTAAATGCATCTAGAAACTATATATAAGTGTGATACATCAATCCTTCAACGACTAGAGTACACTAATAATAGAAGCATTGGCCGTTGGATTTGGGGCTTCCTTCCTCCTAGGCTCTTACTAGCGAGAACTTGAGTAGTGACTAGTGAGTAATGACTAGAGGTGGTAAATATTGACACGACACGACAACTCGATACGAACCTAACTCGGATTTAGTGGGTTGATACGTTTAAGTAAGTGGATTGACTCGACACGACACGTTTATTAAACGGGTTGGGTTAGAGTCGAACTATTTGACACGAAAACGACACGAACAACCCGTTTATCTACATATATTTTAAAATTTTTCTTATTATATCTTATCTTCATTCATTTATTTTATTTAGTGCTACTTTTATACATTATTAGATGTTATCTTAACTACTGCATGAAATTAAACAAGTCTCAAACCAAAAATATATGAATTGCGAACATCAAATATATATGGAAAGTTAAACGGGTCAACCCGAACTCGACACGTTTAATTAACGTGTCGGGTTAGATCAAGGATCTTGACACGTTTAAGTAAACGGGTCGGGTTAGGGTTAGGGGAAGATAACCCGCAAACTCGTGAACCCGACACGAACTTGACACGACACAACTCGTTTACCACCTCTACTAATGACAAGCAATTATTGGTATAATAGCTATTTATGTGATGAAGGAGGCTCTAACCCACCATCGATGGCAAGGAAAAAAAGTATGTGGTCTCATATGTATAATGTTAAGAATTGAGGAATAATATAAAATGGCTAATAAAATACAAAGTTATCCCTCATTTTTTTATATACCAGAAGTTAACACCACAAAATATGAAACAAAAAGGCATAAATTTATTAAAAAGATTAAGGAATCTTGTTTCTAAAGTAAACTAGAATTTTAATCCTTCATTCTCTCATGTGAAAAACACGCCTTCATCTAGGTGAAGGCAAGTAAAAAACACGCCTATACCTAGGAGAAGGCATGTGAAAAGCACGCCTCCCCCGAGGTAAAAAAACACCCCTCTACTTAGGTGACGACGTGTTTTCACATGTTTTGTGCATTTTTTTAAAAAATTCTTAAAGAGTGTTAATGAATTTCTTCAACAAATTGATTGGTTTTGCATTTTTAAAAAAAAAATATGAAAATAGTAATAGATATTACTTTGTTTTAAGACAAAAGGCAATTATCAAGGCGTATTCGGCAAGTAGAGGTAGAGGTTAGATTTTGGACTAGGTCAAAATTTTAATATATTAATTTAAATGTTTGGCAATTTAGTGGTTAGGGTAGTTGTTGGAGATAGATGTAGTATTTAGGTAGTGTTGTGGAAAGCTAAAAAAAAGTAGAGGTTGAAACCTTGAAGGAATAGGTTAGAGGTTGAAAATATAATAACGTTTTTAATAAATTATAAACTAAATATTTATTAACAGGTACTCCAACATTTATTTTTATTTAACAGTGATATTTTTACTCAGCTACTTTAGCAACTAATAACTCACAGCTACTACTACAACTAATAGTTACCATCACATCTAACATCCATCCTTACAGCTAACAACTACCTTCACATCTTTTATTTTCCAACACACCATAAAAATAACGGTGCTTGATTTTTATAGGGCAACAAATAACAATTTCCAACATATTTGGAGGATCGGGCTAAAAAGCTAGTTTACTTTAAAAATAAAATTGCTTTAAAATATCCCTCGGAAACGCTTTGCGTAGGACCATAGGTAGTCCATAAATGATAAAGGTATTATTTTTCCAACTTATCAAATCATGTGGCCCATTGTCGTGAATACTATAAATTGACAACATTGTTATCAACCAAAAAGTTTTAAGAAAAGATCAGCCCACAAGCTATCTAACTAATCAGAATCACAAGTCACAAGAATAACATTTGCTATGTCCTTTGTGGACTGATTCTAATTAAGCAATCATCACCGCAGTCTATCCGCCACCTGGCACACTATCATTAGACATGTCAAGCCCCCAAAGGCCCCAATTGATAGTTCTAGAGGTGGGCATGGGTGAGGATAGTATGACCCGACACGAGTTTGGTCCAATCTAATGCGAGTATGCTTATAGCCTAGCACGTGCCTATTGGTCCTGTAATGGCCATGGAGCATTCTAGGAGAACTATTTTCAAATTTGGGGTCGAGCATGACGGGTTGATCTACCTCTTTATCGATCCCTTTTTAACAAAAAATGAGAAAAATAAAAAATTTAAGAGATCAACATATTATGTACGACACGACATGTGGAAAAAGTCTTGGCATGAGCTCAGCATAATACGATTTTTTCTCAACTCGATCCGGACGGACCTGATATGGTATAAGGCTCACTGACTCGGTACATGGGCCGACTTGTCCTATTCGGTGCTCAACTTCAATTGATAATATAGGGATGAAAATATGTCAAATTAGAGATCCAACTCGATCTTTTTAAAACAGGCCCAAACCTAACTTAGACCCGTCAAGTATGAAAACTTTTTATACATCCTTATACAGATCAATGAGTCTAGCCGGGTTTTAAATTCAAAATAGGTCCAAGAGGATTCTTAAGTTAGTGATAGTTAAATAATAAATCAAGAAAATTACAACTCAAGTAAAAAAATCATACTAGTTCAATTACAAAGTTTAAACAAAAATATTCATATCCGGTCATACCAAAAGTTTATACATATGTTTCATATAGCCTTGGTAAACATGGAAATAAAGACTTCTATGTTTGAGGTGTTTTTTGAATTTTTCTTCTAAGAAAATTTATAAATGGGGATCGGGGTCAGATTTGTGGAGAGTATGATATATATATCATTCCCAGATTCAAATTCGACTCATAAAATATTTGGACCTGGATCTAATCGGACCCTTATTAAGTATAGAAAATAAATCCAAAATAAAAAAATGCATTAGTCCAAAAATAAGATTAAGTTGGGTCCGACATTCACTGCTATCTTAAGGCCACAACTTTCTAATTTCAATCTCACTCATGCAGTATATGGATGTTAACTCTAGGGTAGTAAAAATTACTCCGATGATATTTTTTAAGCAATTTATTTTTTGAAATATTTAATAGTAATAATTTAACAGGAAAGTTTTTGTTACTAAGACTTATTTGTTTGTGATGATACATACAACTCAAATTGCAATTAGAAAATGAAATGATTATGTTAGGGGAAAACTAATTAGCTTGTAAACATGATTTTGAAACAATAGCCATAATGATTTCCAAATAATTGAAATTTTTGGATGTATTTAGTGTGGGATGAAAGACGATGATTATATTAGGGGATGGATATGTTTGTAATAGGATATGAAGTCTCAAATAAAGAATAAGGCGTGTGTTCTTTTCACCTTGTTTTGCTAAACTTATCTAGAACTAAACTTATCTGAACTCATATGAACTTATTGATATTTATTAGAACTTATCTAAACTTATTTGAACTTATTTTATAAGGTGCGAAAACTTATATGAACTTAGTTGAACTAATTGGAATATACTGACCTTAAATATTAGAACTTATTGTAACCTATATGAATTTTTTAGATGTGAAACATATTAAAGGTGAGGAGAGCACACCTTTATGAAGAATTTTCTATCTTAGAAATTAATTCAATGTTTTGAAGCTGTACAACATTTTACAATAGAGGTCGATCTTAACAAGAGCATAACAATGGAATCAAATATAATAAATTCATTACAAATTGAATTAAATGAACTAAAATTCTAATATGCCAAAACCAATTGTTGAAGAGATCCAACAGTTTTGGATGCTTTCTTTTTACATCGTTGTTCAATACAAGCCCAAAATACAAGTATACGATGTTTTGCGAGGGATCTATCAATATGTTTTTAATTTCTATTAGGAATACAAGCACAAAATATATTCAAACATGCATGAGGCAAAAGAACCAAGTTTAGAAGATGGTCTGCGATTTTCAGCATTGTTCCCTCGGGTGGTCTATGATGGTAATATAGTAGCTATGAAATTATTGGTCGACTTGTTTCGTTCAATTAGTTTTTTTTTTGGAAGATTTATCGTTATTCTGTGTTACCAATTTACTAGTTGTCTGTAACTAGAAAAGCTAGAAATATATTCTAATTGTTATAAAGTATCTAATGGTTGATACTAAGGCTATTTTTAGTTTTATTATACTGGTTGGTGTAGGGTTTGAAATTTGATATTTTGAGGACTTTTTGGTAAGATATCACAAAATTGTATTAGACACATGTGGAGTGTGTGTTGGTGTACAATCGAGAGTGGTTTGTGCACAAATAACTGTAAGCACATGAGTGTTAGTAAGTTAGGTGGTTTGGGAAAATAGTCACTCATGTAGGCATCATGTGTGGTATGGTATGGTTGATTGAGATCATATTGCTCAACTTGTAATGATGTGTTACTATATTATTTTGTAACATAGTGGTTTGATGTTCTTCTCGTAGGAGGGGGTTTCCCTCATTGAATATTGTGTCATATTTTCATTTTTTAATCTCAATTCTTATTGTTGTTTCTAATTGTAAGATGGGTGATCGATGTATGAACATATTTCCTACCATTTTTAAGGTGAAAAATTGATTTAAGCCAACCAAGTGAAAGCAAAGCATCTTACCATAAGCACACATAAGTTCCAATGAACAATTTAACTTCTAGAAGAAAAAAAACCCAAATTAAAGTCTAAAAACTCTCGCGTAAAGAGATATAAAATCCCATTTATGAGTAGAATAATGAAATAACATGTGATAGCAATGATTCATTCTTATAAGATATTTCCAAAAATATTGGTCATCAACTTAGTTGGGAGATAATAGACAATCTCAATAGTCATTAGCTTCATAAGTTAGTCACACACTTCATTGACTCATTAATTAGGTGTATCCGTGTATGACATGGATAGACAATGTCAAAAAATTTGACTTCTTCCATTTTTTATCATTCATACTTCCTCCATTTTTATTAGTGCAACGTTTTTACTTTCACACTAACTAGTGCATAATTTTAACCTCTATTATCTCCAATCATAAGAATAGATTTATAAAAATTTGATATTTTGAAAATATATATTGAAATGAAAAATCCAACAACATCTTAGTGGTTGATATACATATATTAGGCTCAAAAATCATTTTATCAGTAGTGCGAAAATTAAAATATTATAATAAAAAAACATAGAAACTAGATAGTAAGGGCCTATTCTCTTCGGCATAATTCAGCTGAACTGAACTAAACTGAACTGATTGAAGCTGAACTGAACTGAACTGAACTGACTGGAGCTGAACTGAACTGAATTGAATTGATTGGAGCTGAACTGAACTGAACTGAATTGAACTGAATTAAATAAATATATAAATAATATTTAAACAATAATAATATGAATATTAAATAAAAATTATAATGATAAGTAATAATAATGAATAATAATAATAGTATTTTGGATATTTTTAAAAAATATTAATAATCATAAATTAATAATAATAATTAATGATTATAATGATAATTAATAAAAATTATGTTATAGTCTTTGTATTAATATATTAATACTTGATGATGATTATATAATAACAATAATATCTAAGAAGTAAATTAATATTACTATTTTAATAATTAGATTTAATAATATAATAATATTTAGTAATAAACTAATGATTGGGTTGGACCGTGCAAAATTGCATCATAAACCGTTTTGACGTGATTTGATTGGTTTATGCTTTTGACCTAAACCATGTTCTTCCCTAATGATAATAGTAATAATAATGAGTAAAGGTATAATAAACAAAATAATATATAGATATAATAATAATAATACTTAATAATAATGATATAAAATAAATAATAATAGTAATAATAATAATAATAATAATAATAATAATAATAAGGCCGAGTGGTGAGTGATACAGCACAACGCAAACGTGTCAAATATAAGGCCAAATGTGCGACTATTGGATATGGTTTCGTACCTTTCTCCTTCTCTTCTTTAGGAGAATTAGAGAAGGATGCTGTTACTTTGTTGAAGCGGATACAAAGTTTCTCCATGGTTCAAGATATTGGGGCACGGGCTGCTGCCCACATCTTCACTATGATCAGTTTTGCTATTGCTAAAGGAGTGGGGGCTCAGATAGTATCTCGGCTTCCCACTAACTTTTTGTAAATTTTTTGAACTTGTTTATAATAATAATAATAATAATAATAAGAGTAATTAGCAAAATAAATTATAAAAGAATGGAGCTGAACTAAACTGAACTTAACTGATTGGAGCCAAACTGAACTGAACTAAACTGAAAATAAGTTGGGGAGAACAGGCCCTAAGTAGGAGGATGATATATGTAGCGTTTGCGACTTTATACGCGAAATTAAAAGCAACATATTAAATGTCGAAAAACATTAATAACACTGATTGACGCATGATAGATGATTTTTAGAAAATATTTTTACCATCATTATATTCTTGTGAGCTTAGCTGACCCCACAAATCAAAAACTTGCAGAATTCTCATCCGTCAATTCTAAATCCTACGGCAACAACCCAGAAACATTGACGTTAGTAATTGATCACACCCCTGTTTAGTGTTTATGGCTCAAATTCTAAGGCCATGACTGATAATTCCACTGAGCAAGAAGATACAATACAAATGGGTTTACACTACTAGCCAAATTTGGACTGTCTTCTTCTTACACTCATATATCCCATTTGTCTCTATTATTACTTCATCTTCTCAAGAAAATAAAAAAAAAGTATTGATTTTTCAATAAAATATATTTAGAAAATCAAGGTCTGATCACTGAAAACTGAATGTGGGGGATGTTGTTGGAGTCTTGAATGCAGAAAGGTGGAAACTTTGGGAAGAGGGGAGTGTGATAGAGGAGAGAGAGAGAAAGAAGAAAAGCCATGGAAATTCCTTTGCAAACTCAAAGACCTGTTTGGTGCAGGGAAAGTATTAGGCAAAATACCCACTTAAATTTTAGGCCTTTTACTGGGTTTTTCCCTGGTAAATCTTCAAGAAGATCATTATCTCAAGTAAGGGTTTTTTCAAGTATTATTCAATTTATTGTTGTAGTGACCGCTCACTTTGTCCCTTAACCAATTGGTCCGGATTTGAATCTTTCTGAAAATGGAAACGGTGGTGGACAGCCCTATTTGATGTTGGTATTTCTTCTTGTTTTAGTGTTTTTGTGCTTTTGGCAATGGAATAGAAACTTGCCCATGTGATATATTGTGATTTTGCATGTTTGAAATTGTCCATTTCATATGCTTAGTTGTTGTTGTTGTTGTTGTTGTTATTGTTGTTTGAAATTGTCCATTTCATATGCTTTCTAATTCCCTGATGTAGCTTACTGCTATTTCAATGGTTTTTACTAGTGCTGAAGATTGATATTCATCCACAAAAGAGAGGTTTTCTTTTGTGTGTTTTCTCATTCTTCTATGGTTTTACTTGGACTCTGGTACCCATATCGGAACGAGGTCCGACTTGTCCACTTTACAAAAAATTACCTTAATTTGGCCCAAATTGGTGTCCAAGTATCCATACCCATGTTCATGTATGAGTGGCAAGGATGTGACACGGGTACTTGAGGTGATATGGAGAGTCCAAGTAACAGGTTTAAGCAATGTATTTTTTAGATTTGCACCTCTGATTAATGTTAACTGTTTTGGAATTTTGTTTGTTTCATTATTATATGGAGTCTGTTTTTGTGGGTTGTTCTTGATTCATTGGTTTCTGAGTTGCAAGCAAACTTTAGAACTTGTCCATGTGATTTGTTGTTGCTTTACATGCTCATACTATGGGGCTTTTTAAGCAAGCCCTTTCATGTGGGTGATTGGTGTTTGTCTCTGGCATGAGGGTTTGTAGGAGTGATTCCACAAAGAATTTTGAAAGTTTTTCTTGTTAATTTGAACAGTAAAATTTGTTCATATAGTATATCAGAATAATTAGGTTATGAATAGTACTTCTTGCTGTGATATTGTCATTTACATTGATCCATTGACTAAGTATTGATTCCTTTTCCACACTTTTGCTGCAGTCTTATTCTTGGCACTTAGAGTACCCAAGTAATGGGATTTTTCGTGCCTATTCTGCCGCTGAAGGTTAGTGCATGTTCATTGTCCCTTCTCGTCTCAGTTCAATCTTAGCACTACTCTCCTCTCATATCCTCTGACAGTAGCAATGCTTATTGATCTAATTAGACTTTTCAAAGAAGAAACAGAAACGAGGATCAGCATCAAGGTCCAAAAGCTCTGCTCCCAAAGGATTTGTCCCTAAGGCTCCTGTTGGAACTAGCTCACAGAAGAAGGATCAAAGAGATGAAGAAGACAGCAGTAATGCAGTTACTCTGTTTCCCGAGCCTGATAGAACAGAATCTGATGTAGGATCAAGTAGTTCTGAGGTAAAAGAAAGAATAGAGCTTTCTCATGTAGATAGAACTGAAAAACAAAGGGAAGATGCGACAAATGGAAAAGCTGGAAATTCATCATTGGCCAACAAAGCAGTAGCTGTTGCAGGTAAAAATCTGCTGAAGGAAATTGGAAATGTTAGAGGGTTTATTGCGGAAGGGAAAACCAGTGCTGGTGCTGTAATTGATGAGACTGGATTAGAAGCTCAGAATTTAGAGGGTGATGAAGGAACTTATGAAAGAACGATTTTTGGTACCGGAATCAGTGATGTGGAAGAAGAGGAGGAATTGAAGACAGTTGAGAAACATACTGAAACTGACAATTATCAGCCTGAAACTGAAGTGTTAGGTTTAGATAGAGCGGGTTCTGATATGGTTCAGGAGAATCTGGCTTGAGGAAACAAGCGAAGTACTGAAGAGGGTGACAAGGCTGATTCTAAAATTTTGGTACCAGAGAAAAGGGTTTCTGATATAACCCCTTACGCAAAAAGTTGGAAGGATATAGTTGTTCTTCAGGAGAATGTGCCTTCGAATGTTACTACTAACACTGAAGTGCTTGGATCTGTCCCCGGCGATGAGAAGGAACCTGAAGATTTAGGTAGTAAGAAATCTGATGATGGGAGTGTTCTAGATACTGAGGTCATGGGTTCAGACAAGAGGGCTGCTATTACCATTGATGAGAAGGAGTTGGAGGAGTCTTTGAGAAAGTTGAAGTTGGAGCGGGATGCACTTTTGAGGAAGCAAGTCATTGAGGAAATGGCTGAGGATAATTTCTCCAAAGGTAACAAAATTTTTATTTATCCTGGGACAGCGAAGCCTGATCAGGATATAGAGCTCTTCCTTAATCGAAGCCTTTCTACTCTGAACAATGAACCGGATGTGATGGTCATGGGAGCATTTAATGATTGGCGATGGAAATCATTTACCATAAAACTTCAAAAGACTCAACTCAAAGGTGATTGGTGGTCCTGTCAGGTTCATGTTCCCAAGGAAGCATATAAGATAGATTTCATATTCTTTAATGGAAAGGATGTTTACGAAAACAATGGGAAGAAAGATTTCCACATAATTGTGGAAGGGGGTATGGACGTGGATACTTTTGAAGATTTCTTGCTTGAGGAGAAGCATAGAGAGCAAGAGGAACTGGCAAAGATAGAAGCTGAGAGGGAGAGACAAGCCGAGGAGCAGAGGCAAAGAGAGGAAGCGAGGGCCGCAAGTGAAGCTGATCGAGCACAAGCAAAGGCAGAAGTGGAGAAAAGAAGAGAACAACTGAGACAACTGATGAGTAAAGCTTCATCATCCTTGGGAAGTGTCTGTTTTTTTGAACCTCATGAGTTCAAAGATGGAGATTTGGTTCGTTTGTATTATAACAAAAGCTCTGGTCCTCTTGCTCATGCCAAGGAGGTTTGGATACATGGGGGTCATAATAATTGGAGTCATGGGCTGTCAGTAGTTGCAAGGCTAGTGAATTCCGAAGAGAAAGGTGCTGACTGGTGGTATGTTGAAGGTATGCATGCTTAATTCTCGCTTGACTAGAATCACATTGTGATGAATTTTTTTCCTCCTTTACTTTTTGTAAGTGAGGGCAAGTTTGTAGGTCAAAAGAAGATGAGTTTTGCACTGAAGTTTATTGAAAGGGTGCTAAGCTATGTTACTCAGACACGGATTAAGTGTCTACTCGGATACGAGTGTCGAATTATCCGACTCGGCCATTTTGTAGAAAAAATCAAGTTTTTAGTTAAAAATGAAGTATCCAAGTAGAGTGTCGTGTCGGACACGACACTCTACGACACTCAATTTTTAGGGTAAATGAGGGTGTCGAAGTAATAGAGGTGCTAAGTACTCTCATATGAAAATACTCCGTTAATCTCTAAGCTTGGCCACTGTGACCGGACGACGAAGGTGGAATATACAACTGAAAGTAGTGGCATTTGTCTGAGGCCAGATGGGTGGTTTATGTTGCTTCTCTCCTAAATTTTTTGGGCCTCTCATGTGGGGATAAAAACTTGATGCACACTTTGTTAGTTTACTTACCTATTCTGTTTCTAGCTTTCTTTTTCGTTTTTTCAGTAGTTTGAACTTTGAAGCATAATACTTTAACATAAGAGCATTCCTGTTAATTTTGAGCACTTATCTAAGAGTGCTAGTAAGATGGAATAGACTTTATATAGCGTCTAAAGTAAGAATTTAGAAGTCGATGAAGAGAGTGATTTAGTGGAGGTCCCTACATCACATGGATATCGAGAGAGTTAGAGAGAATTCAGAGAGATCTTGGGCCGGGGGGGGGGGGGGGTCATATTGGTAGGTGGATAAATTTATCTTTTAAGTAACAAGGTCACTTGAAGAATTACGTTAGACATCCTAAAAAGGCATACAAGAAATGTTCTAGTGGCAAAGGAGTACTAAACAATTGTCTAATCTGCTCGGTAGACCTAAATTAAAATGCATTTCCACTGCCCAAAGCCAATTCAAGTGGCGTGTGAAAAGGTGCACACGCCCAGCCAAACTATCTGATACACGTGTTAGAACCACAAGGAGGGAAGTGGAACACACAATTACAACCCAAGTGAGGTTCTAACCTAGAATCACTTTCCTCACAGACTAGAAGCTTGTCACTTCTTCTTCCATTTTACTCCCTTTGCTTTTTTTAATAGGGACATTTTTCCATTTAGAGGTGTTTTTTTTTAATTGGGACACTTCTACATTTTCCCATAAATGGTAGGTTGGTCCACCTAATTATTATACTTCTCTCCTACTTTTTCTGTCCTTCTCTCGACCTTTTCCACTTTTTCTTTACTTTTATCATCCTTCTCTCTTACTTCTGCACTTTTTCCTTGGTCCGCGCGTAAAAGCAAATGTCCCTATTAAAGAAACGGAGGGAGTAGTAACCAACTCACACTCAGCAATTAGGGCTGTCTATAATGAATGGAATGACTGATATGATGTCAGTAATCGAAAAGTAACGAGCTTTGCTGCTATTTCGCTAGTTGCATGAGCATGCCGTGGTTTGTTACAAATTCCTGCTGTGGTTTTCTGGATATCAATCTGATTTCAGAACGCTCTTGATTTAGAATAGATAAAGAAGCCTGGAACATGTAAAATCGAAGGAGTAGGAAGTAAAGCTCTTGTTCAATTATACACTATACAGCTTCTAGCCTTTTACAATGCAGCACTTAGGGCTTACTTATACTGTTCTGTTTTCATATTAGTTGCTGGTTTTATTCAGTATAACAAATTTCCTTAAATCTTGTATGCCTTTATATAAACTAATAATCTCACAGCATTAGTCCATTCGTGTTTCACCGGTTGCTCTCCTCAAGTGAGCATGACTGAAGTCAAATTGGAGAGCTTTGTTTTCCTTGTTTGGACTTGGTCACCCGGGATAGGAACTTAAGATGGCAACAATTAACATTTGAGAAATTAGTTTGTTTTCTCTGTCAGTTTCTGTGCTTATTTCATGTGCCACAAACTGGTTAGTAACTACATCCAACAATCTTGAAACATAATGGGAAGAGAAAAAGAGCTGGTGTTTTCATTTTCAAAGTCACCGCAAAATGATGACAAAAATTCATGGAGTTAACCAAAATGATGGTTGAAAATCTGTTATGAAGTATTATAGTAATGTTTTTGGCATGTATCTTATATATATGTACTGATGCATTTGCATGCATCTTTGTCTAGTTACTGTTCCGGATCAGGCAGTTGTCTTGGACTGGGTTATTGCCGATGGGCCGCCACAGAAAGCTTCCATCTACGATAACAATAAGCGCCAGGATTTCCATGCTCTTGTTCCCAAGTCCATTCCTGACGAACTCTTCTGGGTTGAGGAAGAACTGCAAATATACCAGAGGCTTCAGGAGGAAAGGAGATTACGAGAGGAGGCCATACGTGCCAAGGTGATTAATTTTAATTAGCTTTTCATTAAAATGGTGTCGTTATACTATTGAGTTGCAATAATACACGATTACTGCCACTTGTATTGTGTACTTCACTCTGATCACTTCCACCCTAAAATTTTTGAGGAATGCTGTAGTATGACACTTGATATCACACCTTCTTAGCCAATGACCTCTAGAAGAAACCTTCTGGTCGTAGGTCGCTGATATTCCTTGGTCCCATTATAAACTTCACACTTCTTCAAAGTCAAAACTTACCAACTTCGATCCGCCTCTCTTTTATTAGAAATTAATAAAATTTAAAAGTGGGATCTCATTAGATTTATTCAATGTGTCTATAGAACTATTAACTTGCAATAGTTTCTATTGATACATAACTTAAGATGATGATGGTCAAGAGTGGTCTTAGAGACCACGAAAAAGGGGAGCAAGTTTGAACTTAAGTTGCCATTTGGGGACAAAGGGAGTAAACTAAAAAATGCTGTAAAATATATTGATTGGGCATTTCATGCGAAACACCATCTATCTTCCTAGTTCTTCCCCATCACTTTTCCCTCAAGTAGCCTCAACCCAACAGGAGCTTATCAAGTTCACATGCTATTGGTTTCACTATCTAAAAAAAGGCATTGCCTATGAAATCATTCTCATCTCATCTGCTTGGCAAGTGCACACTGAGAGTCTATGTTACGGGTTGGAGCATTTTTCTGGTGATGGAATTGAAGCATTTGGACTTGGAACATTTTTCAAAACTTGAACCTAGATTCTTATCTTGATTGCTAATTCCTTCTTTAGTCCATCTTCCTTTTGCTTTTGAGGTTGTATCACAAGGCCGTAGGGCATAATCAAGGGGAAAAAACTAGAGGGTCGTGAAGGTTTGTTGCTTATGCTAACTTTACTAGTTAACAGTCAGTTTATGACAAACAATAGTGAACTGAACTACAGCACAGACCTTGTAGACACTCTTATTCTTGCTCTCTCTCTGTATCATCTCCCTTTCTTATCCAAAATTTGTTCTTTCTGAACTGCATGCTACATGGCCTAGTTCACTAACATGTATATGCCATGATTACTGTATTGTTCCATGGAACAGGCCGAAAAAACAGCTCGCATGAAAGCTGAAACTAAAGAAAAAACTCTGAAGACATTCTTGCTAGCCCAGAGACACATTGTTTACACTGACCCTGTGGATGTACAAGCGGGACAAGATGTTACCGTGTATTACAACCCCTCTAACACTGTATTGCATGGAAAACCAGAGGTTTGGTTTAGATGTTCCTTCAATCGATGGACCCATCGTAAAGGTCCATTGCCCCCGCAGAAAATGTTTCCTGCCGATAATGGTACTCATGTCCAGACAACTGGTAAGCATATATAAGCTCTAAGCTATCTGATTGATTGGAAATGATGGATCCATTTGCTTAATGCTGGTGTTGTTGTTTTGCTTCTGTGTTTCTTATTGTCAAATAATTATATGAAGGATGTGACTGGTTGAAAACAGTTCTAGCCTTGTGTCCTTTTTTTCGACTTTGCTAAATGCTGATTGCTGAGACAAGAAAGATCCTCGCATTCAGGAGAACTGCTATTTTTCGATTCTATGATCTATAATTGAATACTTGTGCTGTTCCTTTCTTATTTCGAAACGTATGTCTTGATTTTTTCAAACTGATTGCTTGTTGTGTCTCTTTGTTTTTTTCTTGATAAATTTCTTCGGCAATTGCTTTTGCATCATTCATCTCCATGCATTTGATGAGCAATGATGGTTAATGAGTGATATGTCTAATCGAGATTGGTTGTAGATTTATTTTGCCTGGTGGAAGTTTGTTTAGCAGAAAAACATAATTTATTACTCATTTCTAAAACTGAATTAAAGCATGAAACAGTGCAGTTGCTTCTCCAATTGATCTGTATCCTAATGCAAAGTTGTTTATGTAGTCAAGGTGCCATTAGATGCCTACATGATGGATTTTGTGTTCTCTGAACGGGAGGATGGTGGAAATTTTGAGAACAAAAATGGTATGGATTACCATGTACCTGTCTTTGGTGGGATAGCGAAAGAGCCCCCAATGTATATTGTTCATATAGCTGTTGAAATGGCTCCTATTGCTAAGGTGAAATTTCAGTGAGCTATTTCTTGTTCAGCTGCAATTTTACTTTCTGTGGTTGTGTCTACAACAACAACAACATTACCCCAGTGCCTCAAAGGCTCCCGCCATAAGGCGAGGTAAGGGGGGGTCGGATGTACGCAGCCTTACCCTTGTGTTGAATACACAAAGAGGCTGTTTCCGGATGACCCAAAATGAAAATTGCGTCGAAAATGCACGAGGTAAGGCTGTTTCTGTGATTGTGTCTGCTATGACTAAATTATATTTTTGGCCCATCAAACTTCCTTTGCTATTTCGCTAGCATGTGTGTTATTTATGCCTAATAAAATCATCAAAAGGTGGGTTCTTTTTTCTCTCTCCTCCAACCACATATCATTTGTTTTACTTAAATTGAGGAAAAATTGTGGTATAAAGTTAGATGCCCCGTAGAATTTCTTTCGCCATTAGCACTTTGCTACAGTGTGAAGTTCCTGGGGTCTTTTTGAGCAAGTAATCAGGTTAGAGTTAGACTTGTTAACACAAAGCAGTGCAATCTGAAATATATATTGCTGTGTGCTGTAGAATCATACGCTGTTTTACCTGTCTTCTTAAAGAAACATTTGCTTTACCCTTTGACCATGGATTACCGTTCAAGCCTTCAAGGATTAAGCATAGCTTTTTCTTATATGGCGGTGATGAGAGTGAGGTGATTACAATATGCTTCTTGTAAGTTGTAACTGAGTCCAAAAAGGCCGGGTTTTCACATTAAGCTGCTCTGCACAGCCATTTTGGAGGTTTAACAAAACCATCATCACCTATTCAGATCCAGCTGCTCATAGGCTATAGGGAGGATTGCTTCTTAGTAGTCGAGACCAGCTGAGCAGCCACAAGGATATCTCTCAAATATCCATAGGGAAATTCATCTTTAGTATAGTACATAAACATTTTCAGCACGTTATTATACTGTTATACATATATACCAGTCGAATATTTGACTGTCAAGTGATCTATGTAATTTTAAGACACTGTGATTGCTATTAGTTTTTCTCCGTTTCTTTTCCTTCCATAACCAACCTCAAGGATGCTCAGCAAGTCAATTGATTTTTGTTTCCCTTTACTAGATACATAATTTTCCAAAATAAGGCTGAATCTGCATGGGTAAACAAAGAGGTACGAAGAATTTAGGTCTACTATACTGACCATAAATAGCAAAGGTGTTAATTATTAATCCAGTTATAGATGTGTTACGTCCGAATGAGTTCAGTGATGTTATGGTGGATCAAGTTTATCTGTTAGCTCGACTTGCCTCTTAATTTGATAGGAGAATAATCAGAAAGAAGTTAATCAGTTCTCAACCTGCTCACAAATTGCATTTATCAAGTCATTCACTTTTGGGACTTTTTTTTGCCATCCTGGCAAGTCTTGTGTTATGGAAGAAAACACCTGAGATAGAGAATATTCTGATTTTAATTAAATGATCTATATATGTTGTTTAAGTTCAAGTTACTCACAGAGATAAAATTTTTTAATTTGAAATCTACTGCAGGTGGGTGGCCTTGGAGATGTTGTTACTAGCTTATCTCGTGCTGTTCAAGAGTTGAACCATCATGTTGATGTAGTATTTCCAAAGTATGATTGCTTGAACCTTACCCATGTAAGCCTCTTTCCAATTTATGGTTTTACTTTCTAAACCCAAACGTCTTCATATTATCATATATACATAAAAACTTTAACGTACTTTAAGGATGTTGAGATAAAATTGTCCAAGTATGAATTCCTGCCATTGAATCGGAACAGGTGAAGGACTTCCATTACAAAAAGAGCTATTCATGGGGTGGTACTGAGATAAAAGTTTGGTTTGGGAAGGTTGAAGGCCTTTCGGTGCACTTTTTGGAGCCTCTAAATGGGTAATTGCTAATTTTGTGTGCTCTTAAATTGTTCTATTTCACTAGTAGATTAAATCTCTAGCTAGTGCATGAAAACGAGAAACAAACGAACATAAGCCCAGTGTGGAACCTGTTGTAACTTGTAAGCAAGGTATGTAGTAAGGAATCAGGATGTTTTTAATGTTACTTTAATCAGCCAAAATCAGCAGAGGGACTTATTCCAAAGATTTGTAGGAAAAAAATTTGTACAGAGGAAGTTTGGACATTGAAAAGTGGTTAACATAGACGAATTACGTACTCTTGCAGGCAATTATGTTATTAACTAGTGCCTTGGGTTCTTTTTTCATGACACTGAGACCAGTACTATTAGAGTATATATTGTATTTATGTTAATTATATTATTTTGATATCTTGCCTTGTATAGTTTTGGTAAGTATTCTAGGTTGTAACTCTATATATTGACTTTTCTAATGCATACCCTAATCAAGGGGATTAACCATTTTACATGGTAATCAGAGCTAGAAATTTTTTTCTCAATCCAACTCCGAACCACCTTCTTCTAAAACTCTTCACCCTGTGTAATTCAACACAAAGTTCGTGTTCTTGATGGTACTAAAGTCACGTACTCCGCGTGGGGTGAAACTTTTCAAGCTCCATGTTCGGGGTTACAAAGTACTTCATCACATCGATGGTACTCCTCCAGCGACCTCCTCACCGGAATTTGCTTCTTGGAGCGAAATTGACTCCCACGTGTTACAATGGATTTATGGATCGATTTCCGATGACTATTGCCTTCGGATACTTGAATCCGATGCCACCGCCCATAGTGCGTGGAAGAAACTTGAGCAACTTTTTCTCAATAACAAAGGCTCACGAGCCGCAACTCTTGAGCATGAATTCAACAATTTAAAACTTGAATCCATGCCGTCCCTTGATGCGTATTGCCAACGTCTAAAAGACTTGGCCGACCAATTGACCGACGTTGATTGCACGGTGACTCAACAACGTCTTGTTCTACAATTGGTTCTTGGTTTACCGGCGGAATTTGATACGGTGGCATCATTCATAAATCAACAAATCCCGTCATTTGAAACCGCTCGCTCTATGTTACAATTGGAACAACAATGTCGTGCAATTCGCGACGAAGTCACTGCTTCTCCAGCAGCCCTGGTGGCGCCTGCCTCTCCTCCCTCTGAACAGCCACCATGGCCTGACCAACCAAGAGGCAACCAACATCAGCCTCGTGGCCAACAGCAGCAGCGTCGTGGCCAGCAACGCCACGGACGCCAACAGCAGCAGCAACCCGCACAGCAACAGCAGCGCGGTCAGCAATCTGTGCGTCCGTCTGCTCCGCCTGCTGCGCCATACTGTGCTGCGTGGACTCCTCCGCCGTACTACTGGACTCCACCTCCCTGCCCATATTCTACGCAGGCTGGGTGGGCGCCTACTTGGAAGCCTAGGCCACCCAATTCACGTGGTCAGTCTGCTCACTTTTTTGCGCCTCAACGCACATATGGCCAAGCCCATATCACGGACTTCGATGCACTCGAGCCTACTGATATAGGAGCAGCGTTTCAGTCCATGTCGATCCAACCACCCGATGATCCAAATTGGTACATGGACACAGGAGCGTCATCTCACTTAACTGCGGATCTAAGTACCTTTGTCGATTCTTCTAATTTGAGTTATATTCGTTCAATTTATGTTGGCAATGGTAACACTATTCCAGTTATTGGCTCCGGAACTTCCCTTATCCCACCACAACCCGTACTTTTTCCCTTCGTAATGTACTTTACACTCCTCTAATTATTAAGAATCTCATTTCTGTTCGTCAATTCACTAAAGATAATAATGTGTCTGTTGAATTTGATCCTAATGGTTTTTCTGTGAAGGACCTTCAGAGTGGGAATACTATTATGAGGAACAACAGTAATGGGGATCTCTATCCTGTCTCATCATCATCTTCCACCTATTCCCATCCTTTCGCCTTCATCACTCATTCTTCTCATGATTTGTGGCATGATCGTCTAGGCCATCCCGGACCGAATGTCATGGACTATCTTAGAGTTAATTTATGCATTAAATGTAATAAAGGACGTGGATCCTCTTTATGTAATTCATGTCAAATTAGTAAACACAAAAGACTTCCTTTTTATGATTCTACTTCCTCCACTATTGCTCCTTTTGATATTATTCATAGTGATCTGTGGACTTCGCCTCTATTAAGCAAAAGTGGTTATAAGTATTATCTTGTGCTTATTGATGATTATACTCATTTCGTATGGGTGTATCCCCTCAAATATAAAGCTGAAGTGTTTGCTTAATTCCTCCAGTTTAGTGCATATGTTCGTACCCAATTCAATCTTCCTATTAAATCGTTTCAATGTGATATGGGTCGTGAATTTGACAATACTCCCTTTCATAAGTTTGCTGTGACTAATGGTCTTATTTTCCGATTCTCCTGTCCTCAAACTTCTTCTCAAAATGGTAAAGCAAAAAGAATGATTCGACGACTTAATGAAATCGTGCTTTCCCTCCTCTATCACGCCTCTCTCCCTCCTTCCTTTTGGGTTGAGGCTCTTCATACCGCTGCCTATCTCCACAATATTCTTCCCGTAAAGTCCCTCCGCTTCCGCTCCCCTACCTCTAATCTATATCATAAGCATCCCTCCTACGACCATCTTCGTGTGTTTGGATGCCTATGCTACCCTAATCTCTCCTCCAAACGTCCTCACAAACTTGCCCCTCGCTCTACTAGATGTGTCTTCTTAGGATACCCCTCTAATTATCGTGGTTACCGTTGTCTTGATCTCTCCACGGGCAAAGTAATCCTATCTCGTCATGTCACTTTTGATGAAAACGTCTTTCCCTTTCATGACATGCCCTCCTCTCCCCATTCTACCTCCGCTTATCACTTCTTGGACCCTGACTTCACTCCCACGTTTCCCCTCACTCACCCTCACACATCCTATCCTCCTCATCCCACTCCCTCGTCCATTCCTACTCCGCCCATGTCCACTCCTCCTCAGCCCACTCCCAGTGAGCCTACCACCTACCACCCAACCCACTTCGCCTGCCCCTCCCATCACTCGCCTCATCATTCATTACACACGCAGGCCCAAACCTCCACAGCCCATCCCTATTTTCCACAGCCCTCCCCTCATTCTTTCACTCCTCCTCCACCACCTTCCCCACTCTCCACTCCTCCTCCACCACCTCCCCCTCCACCACCATCCCCACGCCGTCGACCACCAGCACCTCCACCATCACACCCCATGACCACTCGTGCTCGCAATGGCATTTACACCCCCCTCACCCGCACCAATCTACTAGCCACCGCCCCCACATCACTTTCCCCCCTACCCAATCACACCTCTCTGCCCTCCGTGACTCTAACTGGAATAAAGCCATGCGGGACGAATATCGTGCTCTTATTGATAATCATACATGGGACTTGGTTCCGCAGCCACCTGGTGCGCATATTATTCGGAGTATGTGGTTGTATCGTCATAAATTTAACTGTGATGGCTCTTTGGCTCGATATAAAGCCCGGTTAGTTGGCAATGGAAAGAATCAGCAGGTTGGGCTAGATTGTGATGAGACTTTCAGTCCGGTTGTAAAACCGACCACCATCCGTACTGTGCTTGGGCTTGCTGTTTCTCGTTCTTGGCCTATCCATCAGTTGGATGTCAAGAATGCTTTTCTGCATGGTGATTTGAAAGAAACTGTGTATATGCATCAGCCCTGGCTTTGTTGATCCCTCTATGCCTCATCATGTGTCAGCTCCGCAAATCTCTTTATGGTCTAAAGCAAGCACCTCGTGCTTGGTATCAGCGGTTTGCTAATTTTGTTTTATCACAGGGATTTCGCAGCAGTGTATGTGATACTTCACTCTTCATCTATAGGCATGGACCTGACATGGCCTACCTCTTGCTTTATGTTGATGATATCATTTTGACTGCCTTTAGCACTGCTATTCTTGATCGTATTATTAGTACACTGTCTCGTGAGTTTGCTATGACTGACCTTGGATCTCTACATCATTTTCTTGGCATTACTGCTTCTCGTACTTCTACAGGTCTTTTCTATCTCAAGAACAATATGCCAAAGACATCTTGGCTCGTGCTTCCATGACAGGGTGCAATCCTGTCTCCACCCGTGTTGATACCACATCGAAGCTCAGTGCCACTGATGGTCCTCCTGTAAAGGACCCCTTTACCGCAGCCTTGCTGGCGCCCTCCAGTACCTCACATTCACTCGTCCTGACATAGCCTATGCCGTTCAGCAGATATGCCTCTTCATGCATGCACCTCGTGAGCCTCATTTTCACTTTCTCAAACGAGTGCTTCGCTATGTCAAAGGTATTCTTCAGCATGGACTTAGTATTTCGTCCTCTAAGTCTCACTCCCTCACAGCTTATTCTGATGCTGATTCACGTCTCTCTACCTCTAGATTCTGTGTTTTTCTTGGTAATAACCTTGTCTCTTGGTCCTCCAAAAGATAAGCTACAGTCTCTCGTTCCAGTGCCGAGGCTGTGTATCGTGGTGTTGCGAACGCTGTGGCTGAAACCAGCTGGATTCGCAACTTGCTTCTTGAGCTACACTTGCCCATTCGCACTGCTACTATGGTTTACTGCGATAACATTTCTGTAGTGTATCTCTCCGGCAACCCTGTTCAGCACCAACGAACAAAACATGTTGAACTTGATATCCATTTTGTTCGTGAAAAAGTTCAGGTTGGTCACATTCGTGTCTTGCATGTCCCTTCTGAGCATCAGTATGCCGACATCTTCACCAAAGGCTTGCCTCGACAGCTTTTCACTCGTTTCCGATCCAGCCTGAGCGTTTGTTCTTCTCCCGCAAGTACTTCTGCCATTGCTTTTTATATGGAGACTTAAGTTCCATCCTCTTGGGTACATATTTGTATCCTTGCTGTAACAGCAAGGATTTTTTTGTTATTTCTCTGGAAAATATCAAGTATGATATTCCTCTATGATACCTTTTCACCATTCTACAATTGAAAGTTGGAGCATAAACCATAAATTCAAGACATCACGATTTTCTTGTCATTCATTGCACATATATTTAAGTGACTGAGTGTTTCAAGTATCTATTCTACCGCACGGCAATTAGGCCTGCTTTGTTGTATGGCACAAAATGTTGGACGATGAAACAATGCCATGTTCATAAGATGAACGTGGCGGAGATGCGTATGCTGCGGTGGATGTGTAGCCATGCAAGGAAGGACCAATTAAGAAATGAAGTGATTCGGGAAAAATTTAGAGTTGCATCTATTGAAGAAAAGATGAGGGGAAAATCGCTTAAGATGGTTCGGTCATGTGAAAAGGAGACCAAGTGATGCGCCAGTGAGAATACTTGAAGAGTGGAGGAGTAATCAAATTGTAAGGGGCAGAGGAAGACCTAAGATGACTTGGATGAAGGTAATTGAAAGTGATATAGGGTTATTTGGTATCGAGGAGAGCATGGCATTGGATAGAAGTGGGTGGAGGGGTAGTATTCACGTGGAGGAAGGGGTGTGATTACTTTATTGATTTGTTTATCGTTTAAAACTTCTTTGTGTAAAACTTTTTAAAAAACTTTTTTTAATTTTTTTTTTTTAAAACTTAACCTTTTAAAAACTTAACCTTTTAAAAACTTTTTATCACACTTGTCGATGCTAATCTTCTTTTGCTACGGTTTCAGATGACGATTCATGTTAGCACACTGCAAATCATTTTGGGAATAAGGCTTAGTTGTTGTTGTTGTAGTGTTTCAAGTATCTCATAAATAATCATGTTGTATATATAATACTTTGAAACGGGCATCTTCTGGTTGTGTTCCTTATCCAGCATATGAATAGATCATCACGGTAAGGAATATATTTACGCATAATGTAAGTGCAGCATTCATTATTCTAAAACTTGAATATCTGGTTCTGTACTTAATATGCATTATATGTGTATTCCACATGTCCAAGTCTGCGGTGTTTTGGGTGCTTCTTGTTGTTTCTATTCTGCATAAGCTATTGTAATGTTACATGATTTGGTGCTAATGGTTCCTTGTTTTGGACAGATTATTTCGAACTGGTTCTGTCTATATTGGTAAAAGTGATGGTGAGAGATTTGGCTTCTTTTGTCACGCAGCGCTCGAGTATCTCCTCCAAAGTGGATTTCATCCTGTAAGTTGTGAATTCTATTTTTGTGACTTATTAGAATTTCCATTGCCGATTCTTGGATCTCTAAGTAGTCCGTTCACTGTCCAAGAGCACTTTTTTTCTTATCTCCTTGACAATAGCCTTCCTCAATCCTCATTATCTTTAGGATAAATTGTAGCTTTTAAAATGGTGAGTTTGTGAAGTAGTACCTTTTTAAGTTTTTTTTTTTTTGTGAAATAGTACCTTAAGTTGTACAAAACTCTTAAAAACAGTACCTTAGTCCATGACCACTTTAGTCAATATTCCGGCTATTAACCATTGTTTTCCCTCGTTTTTGAGGGTGGAAGTTCACCTCCCTTATATATGTTTGCAATACACGCTCCAAAAAACAAGGGAAAACAATGGTCAATAGTCGGAATATTGACTAAAATGGCTGAAATTTTGGACTTAGAAACTGTTTTTAAAAGTTTTGTATCACTGAAGGTACAACAACAACAACAATTAATCCTTATTCCCAAAGTGATTTGGGGTCGGCTAACATGAATCGTCAACTGAAACCGTTGTCAAAGGAGATAGCATCGACAAGAGTGATAAAATCAAAGGGTACAATTTCTCAAAAATAAAATCAAAGGGTATTAGTTCACAAGTTCATCTATCTAAAAGGTACTAGTTAAGAATTTTTCCTTATCTTTACTAACTACTGACAAAAAGCAATCTCACAACAGTGACGTGATCAATACAATAGGTTTTGTAGGTGGTATTCCTGATTAACTTTCAGATGGCCTCGTATTTACGTTTGTCAACTTGTATTTCTGAAGTTGAAATAGCACAGTTTGGCAAAATGGCAACAGTTATCTTGCAGTTATTTCTGTGAAATTTTTTCACAGAAAGTGGCATGGTTTATGTAATTCTATTTTTTCTTCCCCAAGAAAATCATTTTGTTAGCTTTTGGCATGTAGATTAAGAAAAATTTGAAATGTGAGGAGAGAAGAAATGTAGTAAGAGGAGAAGAAATGTAGTAAGAGAAAGCTCTGAGACTCATATTGGACATGGATATGTGTCCAAGTGTTTGATTCGGCTACAATGTTGGCCGAAAAGAAGTGTCTAAGTTTCCACACATGTCGGTATGTCGAGGACCCGGCACGAGCCGTTGAGGAAAAATGAGGAGTTGTGCGAGTTAGAAAGTAATGGAATTCTAACTGAAAGAAGGGTCGATGTGATGGAAAGATAAGTAGTAGCAGAAAGTGGGGCCCAAAGTGTACAAGTTACAGGATGAACTTTTCTACGACATCCCTGAATAACTACATAGAGATTATTTAATCAAGTGATAACACTGTTCTTCATTCAGTATTCAGTGGTTGATAATCTTAGCCCCATATAAGCACCAAAGGTATCCCATGCTATTTCCAGTGAGGGGTATCTCTTGTCATGACCTCTTTCATTTTGTACTGGTTGCAATACTTAATTTGTTCACACTTTTGTTCAGGATATAATTCATTGCCATGATTGGTCAAGTGCTCCAGTGGCATGGCTGTACAAAGAGGAATATGGGCAGTATGGTCTTACTAATGCTCGTGTTGTCTTCACGATTCATAATCTTGAATTTGGGGCATACTTTATTGGAAGAGCTATGGCGTTTGCAGACAAGGCTACAACTGTGAGTAGTACACATTAAATTGCTCAACAAATCTGACTATATGTTATGTGGGAAATGCAGGTGATTCGGGGGGGGGGGTGCTATCGGGTTAATTCATGCATTATGTGGCAGGTGATTAATTGTTTCCTTTTATTATGTATGGTACCAGGTTTCTAATACCTATGCAAAGGAGGTTGCTGGAAATTCCGCAATTGCTCCTCACCTGTACAAATTTCATGGTATATTAAATGGGATAGATCCAGATATCTGGGATCCGTTAAATGATAATTTTATTCCAGTAAGTAATTCACCCTCTTTTATGCTTGAAATACTTGGAAAATTTGTATCTGCTTTTGTCTGAAAATTTATTTTTCTCTTGATTTCCTCGCAAGTGGTGCTGGTGATTTTAACCTTGATTAGTCTTCTTTAGAGTAGCTTACGCAGCATCTTTGATTAGGGTGGCTGCCAGATTGTAATGAACTGGCCTAGGGAGAGGGGTACTATTGGTATTACATTATTAGTTAGTTAGAGGTTAGTTTGAGGATTAAGTTAGACAGGCAAGGAGAAAAGAGATCCTATAATTACAGGAAATTAGGGAGAGGGAAAGCATGTTGAATATTGTGGAAAAGTAGTCAATAAGTTCTATTGGGAGGGTGTCATTCCTCTCGAAAGATTGGCGAGGTTGCAATTGTTGATTTTCATCAAATACAATCATATCCTTGTTCTTCCTTTAATGTCTCTTTTCAGTCCATAATCTCTCTGTAAACTGTGCTAATTCATAGCACAGATGTGGCAAGATCTGCCACCCTTCCTACAACTATGATTTGTCATTTTATTCGGAGTTTGCTGCCTAAAATATGCCTACAATATATGATAGTAATCTATTACTCCCTCTATCCCAGCTCAAGATTAATAATTACCAAAAAGGCTGCAAGTTTTATCTCTCTCTACCTTTTCTCTAAAGTTCGTAACCACATACACCCTCTTTCTTCTCTCTTTTCCGCCTTTGTTGATCCTTGTGCTGCAGACTAATATTAAGTTTGAGCTTGGACGGAGGTTCTATATTGTGGTTCTCTTCGTTTACCGTGTACTAAGCCTGTCTTTAGCTATTATTCTCTGTTCCACAAAGAAGTACTCACTTTCCGGTTTTGTCAGATTAACAAAGAAGTACAGTTCTTATTCCGATTATGGTAAAGGATATATAAGTTTTTTTTTGTCCCAATCTCTGTCTCTCCCATAATCTCTTACTTCCATAAAATATAGGAAATCTCGCTCTCCCTTATCCTGAAAATAAAGTAAAGTATGCATGTGAACTCGATTTTTGCATAAAATTGTGTCTGTACAGTTAATGGGTGTACTTCTTTGCGGAGTGGAGAGAGGAGTGTATGGTGGAACTGCCAGATGGCTGAATTGCAAGTATGCAATCAAGCTTAATGAAGTTTTTAATGGAAAGAAACTTGATTCTCTAAAATTATATAATATTTTCAGTAAGATCTGTTGCAGTTTGTAACCTTGATTGGGCGTTGGCAATCCAGCTTGCTTTGATGGTTTTGTTCTACTGATTCGAGGGTTTGAGACTGACAATTTATATGGCTGATGGCTCACATCTAACATTCTTCTTTTCTATTCCACTGCAACATTATAATTCAATCATAGCTTCTTCTTATCCTAGCTTAATCTGCACGATGAATCTGATTTTCAGGTATCCTACACATCGGAAAATGTTGTAGAAGGCAAAAGAGCAGCTAAGGAAGCCTTCTTATAATTCAATCATAGCTTCTTCTTATCCTAGCTTAAACAAGGGTGTCACTCCTCTCTCTTTTGTGGCAGGCAAAGAATATGCCCGAACACTCACCAACCCGACCATAAATACCCTTCCCACTCACTCTCATGTGTTTAAGAAGGTTCAATGATGCTCATCCTAGTCAAGTCGACTCAATTAGCAGAAATACTCTTTAACTTTGACAAACTGACTCGAAATCAATCAAGTGAACAATGCAGACACGAGCTCAAGAGGATTTTATAGGGTTGTAATAGGGCTTAGGTAAGAGGTAGGGGATACTTTTGGGTAATGTGGTGGAAAAACCAAGAAAGGCGGAGCATGAATCACTCAAACAAGGCCTAAGATGGCCTAAACAACTCCCAACAACACCATATAACCACGAAAAATAACCCAACTCTCATAAATCAATCAAAAGTCACAACAAACCCAATGTCAAAGCAATTCTTTATGAACGTACGTGAATGAAAGAACTTTGAATTCTTTTGAACTTTTATTTCATTTTTCTTTCATTTTTCTGAACTTCATTCACGCAACTCTAAATTTTCTTTTTCTTTTTCTTTTTCTCACCCTCAAACCACAACAAATACACTTTTAATACCTCAACAACCAAACCAAACCAAGAAACCAATCTCAAACTCAACCCATACAAAAGCTCCCCCAAGCTAGGCTTGGAAATAATATGAAATGAAGGCCATGGGCTCATAATAAGGGTTTAAGTAACATGAAATAAGTCATTAGGCTCAGCGGGGCAAAGGAGGATAAAAGTATATCAAAAATTCACTCTGAGGCTCGAGAATTAGACAAAAGAACGTCTCTATCACAGCAAATGCTACAAGTCATCGAAAATCAGACAAGTACGAAGTCAAAGTCAAGATCAATCCACTAAAGAGGAACTAACACACAAGAATAGACTGGATAATAATATAAATCCAATAGGCTTACAAAGAGGCCTCACAGTCTAACCAATTCAGGTATGCAGCACAAAGTGGTGTAATATAATCAAACTTTGCTCGAAATCATAGCAATCAAACATCAAATCATAACCTCAAGATCACAAATGCCCAGCTATCCAGGAAACAGAGTCAAATCATTTTCAATAAGAGCACAACAAGGGGCACAGGGAGGCAACTAGATCAGTCATGAGTACCATATTTTTATAATTTTTCAGTATTTTTTTGAAAGCAATAAATCTAACCTAGAAAGCAGTAAAAGAAATAGAGAATACAAACAGAATTCCTCCCCCAAGCTGAACTTGGCAGTGTCCTGAATGCCAAAAGGTAACAAAGGACGATGCTAAGAGGAAAAACAACGTTAGTACCCTCACTCTCGCTCACTAAAAAAATAAAAAAGAAAAAGAAAAGGAAAAAGGGGAAAAATACGAGTTGCCTCTCGCACAATTGTTCATCAGTTATTACCGGAAGTGGGTTGTGTAAGACATCATGTCTACCGCCGACCTCAGAACAAGTCTTAGGGTCCTTTCCCAATTAAGGAAATTTTCTTCATTCAACCTATCCTTCTCAAGGAAAAGGCGAATGTTGAAAATAGAGTTGTTGTTATTCATAGTACCTCTAGACAGAAAAATAAAAGGCAAAGTTTAATATATGTTTATGAAACAATCTAAAACATGCAATGGTTTCTAGGTTTGTCACTTTATTCAATTTTAATGTCCCAATTTGAATAAGTGAGTATCAGATCCTATCAACATGCAACGCTAAGCAAACGGAGGCCTAATCTTAAAGTTACATTCTTAAGGTAAGTAAACTCTTTACTAATTACAACACTTTATAATTCTTGTTTAGATAGGAAAACATCACATGCTTAACTATCTCTTGCTTCAAAATCCAAAACGCTTTTGATGATTTTGTTTAGGGCAACCAAACTAAGTATGCAAAATTCGTAATTTCACCTTATCTCCCAAAATTAATGACAATACCCTGCGGAGGCATGACCTATTATCTTTAATTAAGGGTTAATAAGTACTTTATGTTTGGAAAAGCTAACCTCAATATTTATGGGACGTAAGTTTATTATGTTTGTATTAATCAGTGAACTCTTATTCAATATTAATGACCAACATACGATAAACTTATAAGCATTGTAGAATAATATTGCCAAGTTGATTATAGCTCCCAGGTAAGGAAGTTGCCCACGACGTTGGGGAGAGTCTTCATAATCCTAGACAAAACTTATCACCTTCACATAAAATTTTACAAATTACAACCATTGTAATTCTTAGTTGATAGGTGATTACCAAGATGATTATAGCTCCCAGGTAAGAAAGTTACCCACGACGTTGGGGAGAGCCTTCATAATCCTAGACATAGCTTATTACTTCACATACACCCGTCAACTTTGCTTATAGTCCAAAACCATTTTGATAATATTATTGGCCCATGCTAGTCATCTTACTAGTTATTATAGCAATTACATCATAAAATATTAAATTGCCATATAATAAAACCATATATTATACATGCCAATAATAGAAAAATCAAAATGAATTTCCATATTATAATATCACATACTATAAACTCAAAATAATATCACATATTATATTTGCCAATAATTAAAATATCAAATATTTATAATTAAAGCAAGAAGATAAAATATTTAAGCTAGTAAATCTAACTAACTAAAAGATATTATCTTTTTCCTAACTAATTTTAATTAGATTAAAAGAATCAGATTATGGATTTATCTTATGACCTAGTCAAAATAAAAGATAATTGGAATTGCTTAATATTCTCAAACAAATCAGATTTGCTTGATTTTCAATAATCAAAAGATATTAACTAAAATATATTTCTGATTTTTTGGTTATTAAAATCATATTTTAATACCAAAATATTTTAATCTTTAAATCTCACAAGATTTTCGGTTAATAAAATCATATTTCAATAACCAAAAGATATTAATCAAAGTATTTTATGATTTTTGGTTATTAAAAAAAATATCAATGACCAAATGATCAAATCATCCAGATTTTCGGTTATTAAAATCATATTGTAATAACCAAAATATATGACTTTATATCATAAAAGATTTTCTAAAAAAAAAATGAAAAACAATTTTTTTTTTAAATGCTTTCAGTGGCCTGGTGGCTCAGCATGCTGCCTGGCTACGCAAACCAGCATGCAGCCACGCAAGTCAGGACGAAAAACGGCGGCCACCGGAGCATGCCGACTAGCTTGCAGGAAAAAAAGCGACCACCAGCGCAACTCTTGCATCGCCGTTCGCCGAAAAAGCAACACCGTTGCTGCATATTCAGTCGAAAATTCTGGGTAATTTTCGGAAGAAATTGAACATTTTCAGGTTAAATTCGAGCATAAAACGCATCATATATGCTTTTAGATCCTCCAATTTGAACGTTTCAAACAAATTGGAGTGTTAAATCTCCATTTAACACCCAATTAAATTGATTTGGGGAAAAAATTAGGGTTTCATTGTTTCCAACCAAACTCTTTGATTTCTAAACAAAAAGAACAATCAAATACATTTTGCAATTCGAATCTAAAGGAAACAAAGCCCTAAATTAATTTGACAAAAACAGTCATCAAATTGTCGAATTTGAGCCTCAAAATTCGACCAAACCTCAATTTTCAAACAAAAACAATTAGGGTTCGAAATTGGGAAAATTTTCGGCCAAATTAAAAATATTAAGCAATTAAATCTCATTTAATTAATTCCAATTATTTAATTCGTAATTCAATTCCTCCCCTTAATCAAATTAAAATTAGTGATAAACGCATCAAAATAAATCATATTATAATGACCAAAAAAATATATGCAAGGGGCAAAACTGATACCACTGTGGGATTATAGGTACTATAAAAAGAATTTCATAAATCTGATTCATAAGCACCTAGGATCTCATGCACATATAATTAAGGATCATATAATAATTAATAACCAACCTCTTGATGCGTGACCTCAACTGGTTTGGCGGGATTGAATACTTCAAAGTATAGACAACGAACCTGGAGAAAGAATCTCAAACGTGATTCCTCTACTTAGTCCACCAATTTGGATCAACACTCCACCAATGCCAGTTGGAAAGAAGAAAGAAAGCGTTCTTCTTTTATGGAGTAATGGCAGTTGAGAGAGAAAGAGCAGAAGAAAATAATGAGAGATATTATATCTTATTTTCTGACCGCCTGACCTTTATATAGGAATAATTAGGTCAAATAATCTCCTCTTATCTCCCTCTTGGGCCGACTACCCTATAGCATTTATGGGCTATGGGTTTCTCTTTTGTTGATCCAAATATTATGTGTGACCTTGTAGGATCCATTTAAGTGGGCTACAGGTTTATTATTTACTAACCCAAAGGTCTATAGTGCTCTCGAGCAAGACGTAAAGACAACCCAATTAAATTTATTATTATCTCCATAATACGATCCATATTATATTTAGTAATTGCATTAGAGTCGAGGACACAATTCCTTCAACAGGAATGTAGAAGCAGAGGAAGTAAAGAAGAACGTTTGGCTTATTTGTGTTTATTTGATGGCTTTTTATAGCCTTGAAAGTATGAGTTTGGGGTTGGAGGAGTTCTATGAAAGCCTTAAATTTGGTGAGAGTTGGAGAGATTTACTGAGATTTTCTCAGTAATTTCCATGATGAAGGAGGTAGATGGTTGGGGATTGAAAAGTGATAACTAAGTCAAATCTGGATGGGAGTAAAAGTATGAAGGAAAAGGATGATATGAAATCAGATTTTCAAATATCATTTTATTATTTGGTTGTTTTCCTTTTTTTTTGGACTAAACAATTCATTTGGGTTATGGACCTTGGTTCGTAACATGGATTTGCTTAGGTGGATCTAAAGATGAATATGAAAATCTATGCACTAAACATTCGTAAAGTTTATCAATTAAATTTGTTTAACGAATTATGATTATTTTAAGTAAATCAGTTTATTAAATTTATTAAGTAATAAATCCAAAAAGTCAATTAAATCTCATTTAATAAAAATTATATATTACATAAAACCAATTTATCAAAATATATATTTAATAAGTAATAATATCAATCTTCAACAAATAATAAAACAAATTTTGAAAATTCGGGGTATTATAGACATCCAAGAAGTTGAAGAGTGCAAGTCTAACAATTCATTCAACTAACCCTATCAATCTTGGGGAATGGGAAGTCGTCTTTAGGATATGCTTTGTTCAGATTAATGAAGTCAACGCACATTCGCCGTATCCCGTTAGACTTCTTCACTGAGACTACATTGCATAGCCACTCTGTGAACTGACATTCCCTAATGAGTCTTGCTCCCAACAATCTTTTGATCTCTTATGCCGCGTCTTTACTCCGCTCCATCCAACAATCAGCTTCTTGTTTCCGCAACTCAATATTAGGATAATTAGTAGCAATTTATTGTTATATATCTTCCAAATTTTGCAAACGCTTTGGGTAATTTGCTAATGTACTTTAGCAAAGTGAGCTGAATCGAGTTGCTTGATTCACATATTTGCTTGTTTGAGCTTATTCAAAACCTGAAACATGATTTACCAGCAACAACAGCATAGTTCCAACGATTAGCTACCATTTTGTCTATGATCAGAATGATCAACTATCACATAAAAGAATCTAAATAACTTTCCTGATCATTAAGCTGTTGTGAAACATTCAAAGAGGAGAGGGATATGATCAAAGATGCCTAGAGGGAGGACTAGAGCTTACACAATATACTTGTGCATCCATATAGGATTGGCAATACCCCTATCATTTTTACTAGAAACTCTAGCATCTCCGAGCACCTTTGCGTCCAATCACAATGCCCTAAATCATCAACCATGTCATTAATGTCTCTAGCTTCATAGGAGGTGACTGGCCTTCCATTTAATCCTCACAAGACAAAACAACATTGAAGTCTCCTGCAATGATCCTTAGAGAATGTTGTATGTTTATCCTTTGAAGAGATTTGCTTCTTTATAGTTTATGTTGTAGGGAGCCCATACGCCGCAATGATCCACACTTCATGTTGAAGATCCATTGTGTAAGTTTTACAGTGAATGAGTTGTTCATGAACATAATGAATATCTACATTAACAAACTATACATACCAGCCTAGCAAAATTCTTCCTTTTAGGGAGAAATCGTAGTTAATTTGCCATTTCTAAGCTGAACCAAATTTATTTTGACTATGAGCTGCTTTGTGAGATTCTTTGTTTCCAGTAAGCTAACTAGGATCTTAGAATGAGTATTAAGTAATTTCTTAACTATTACGACTTTTTGAGGGTCATTCAACTCTCTTTTATTTGTTCCAAGTAAGAAACATTAAGGAAGTGTGAGGGTGATCCCCCCTTCTCATCAAACTCTTTCTTCATATCATGTTGGAGATTGATATGTAGAGTACCACTCTTATCATAGGGTCTCATACATAGGATAATAATTAGAAAGTTTGTTAGTTGTTATAACAAACTTTCCCTCCCAATTTTCCTTCTCTTCTGTTTAGCTTAGTATAAATAGCTATTTTGTAATCAGCTTTCATCATCAATAAAACTCTTCACTTCTTTCTTCTCTCTATTAGATCTACTTTTTGTTCCTTTCTCTCTTTCTCAAGTTCATTAAATGTAACATGGTATCAGAGCTGTGGAGTAGAACGATTCTGGTTTGAGCTTGAAAAATGGCGGAAATTAACGATGAAGGTGTCTTCTTTCATTTGAGCTTATGAGTTCAAATTTTCCTAGAAATTCCTTTCTTGACGAAGAGGTATGCACTTCTAGATTGGATTATTGAATATAAAATTGACAATTTCAATTCGATCTATGAAAATTAGGTTAGAATTGAGATGAAACGAAATATGATTCGATAGATTTTGATGATTGAATCTGAGTAATGCTGCAATTGTGATTGAGATTGTGAAACTGGTGATTGTTTTTGGTGGATTATAATTTGATTATGATTGATTCAATCGAATCTGGTTTGATTTGTGAGAACGCTTGTGTTCTGATTGTGTTTGATTGGAATTATTGATTTGAGTATTGGTTGTGCTTGATTGAGGTGTTTGATTGGAGCTGTTGATTTGTGATTTAGTTGAGTTTGATTGGAGCAATTGAAGGTTCTTCTGTTTACTTTGAGATTCACTTGATATTGGAGAGTTTGGAGTTACAGTTGGTGAGATTGAATTTTGATATTGGAGAGTTTGGAGTTACAGTTGGTGAGATTGAATTTCATTCACTTTGAGATTGATTTTTCTAGTTATAGCTACAATTCTTTCTCTCATTTCTTCTTATTCAAATTATTCAAATGGGAGAACCATCATAAAATACACCTCCTCCACCTGATCCAACTACTGTTTTTGGTAGCATTTACTATATACATCCATCTGACACCACAGTTACAAAATTAGTTTCAGAAACCTTTAATGGAAATAATTTTGTTGACTGGAAGAGGTCAATAATGTTAATTCTCTATTCTAAAAACAAATTAGCTTTCATTGATGGTTCATTACCAGCTCCACTTTCAACTGATGTGAATCATAGAGCTTGACATAGATGTAATGACATGGTTATGAATTGGTTGCATTGCTCCTTAGAGAGAAGTATAGCTAAGAGTGTTTACTATTGCAAGAGTGCTAGTGAGATATGGAGTGATTTGGAGGAAAGGTATGGGAAAGCTACTGCAGCTCAATTGTTTTCTCTTCAACAAAGTGTATTAAATGTGAAACAAGAAAGAGATGAGTCTATTTCAATTATTTATACAAAGATCAAAGCTATCTGGGATGAGATAGATATGCTAGATCCTTTATCAGTTTGTACTTATGCCAACTGCACATGTCAATCAGGACTTCAAATTCTCAGATCACAACAAGCTCGTAGGGTCATGATGTTCTTGATGAAATTGAGTGATGATTACAAGCAGATAAGAAGCAATATCTTGATGTTACAACCCTTGCCACCTCTCAATCATGCTTATAAGATGTGTATGCAAGAAGAGAGACAAAGGGAAATTACACAGACTGTAAATACTGGAGAGTCTATGGCTTTTGCAGCAGACAGAAGAAGATTTGATGGTAAAAGATTTGGAAGAACTCCTCAGTTTCATAACAATGGTACCACTCAAACTGGTAGTGATGTTCATGGTTTTCAGAACAAGATGACAGGGTTTAAAACACAGTCAAACTGGTACTTTGATCACTGCAAAATGCATGGACATGGGAAAGATAGGTGTTACAAGCTACGCGGTTTTTCCCCTAGATGGATTGGTAATAAAGGAAGAAGAGTGGCTAATTTTTCTTCTGGTTCACAAGATGAAACATAAGATACTTCTCAATCAGTTCATACTTCCTCTGCAACACAATCTACCCCAAAATTTTCTCATGTCACTATTACTGTTGACCAATATCAGCAGTTGATGAGTTTATTGACCAAGAATCAAGCCTCTGATCTTCTCAAGAACAAAGATAATTCTGAATCATTTTCTAGTGCTGGTTTTTTAGCAGGTAACACACACCTTGCCTTGTTTTCTAGCTACAATTTTTGCATGCTGAGTAGTGTTTCTCCAACATGGGTTTTAAATAGTGGTGCAAAAGAATGATCTTAAGCTTTTCTCCTCTTATGAAGCTCAAAGGGGTAGACAATGCTATAACTATTGCTGATGGTAGGAAAATAGCAATTGAGCATATTGGGGTGACTGATTTACCTGGTGGTATTACTCTTAAAAATGTGTTCCATGTGCCTGGCTTTCACTACAATTTTATCTCAGTCCACAAATTATGTGTTGATATGAATTGTGAAGTCCATTTCACACCTACTACTTGTGGGATTCAGGGGCCTCTACTGACCCATCCACAAGTTGTTGGTAGGCTGCAGCAGGGATTATTCTGCACGGATCAGTCAACCTCTATCTCAGATAAGTTGATCACTTTTGTGCAACCTTTAGCTCATGTTTCCCATAATGCTGGTGTTTCTGTTACTACCTCTGAGAAAGTAAAATTGTGGCATCTTAGATTAGGTCATGTGCCTTTTAGTAGATTGGGAATAGCTACTAATAATGATGTTGAGTGCTCTAACTTTGATCAAATATGTCAAGTTTGTCCTGCAGCAAAACAAACTAGGTTACCATTTACTCTTAGTTCTATCAAAACCACTAAACCTTTTGAACTCATACACATTGACATTTGGGGACCCTACAAGACTCCTACTCACAATAAATGTCCTTTCTTCCTCACTATAGTAGATGATTTTTCAAGACATACTTGGATTCATTTTCTAAAGTTCAAATCTGATGCTATTGTTGTTTTACATAATTTTGCTGCATATTGTAATACACAGTTCAATAGCACTATTAAGAGTATTAGATGTGATAATGCTAAGGAGCTCACTGAAGGTGATATGTTGAGATTTTATCTGTCCAAAGGCATTATTCTCCAGAAATCTTGTGCTGAAACCCCACAACAAAATGGAACTATAGAATGAAAACACAGACACTTGCTTGAAACAAAATAGATCTAAGTTTGATCCAAGAGCTGAAGCATGTGTTTTTATTGGTTATCCACCCAATTAAAAGGCATACAAAGTGCTAAACCTCACCACCAAAAGATCCATGTTACTAGAGATGTTGTCTTTCATGAAAAAAAATTTCCTTTTCATACCTCTTCTCCAACTAACTTTCAAATTTTCCTCCCTAATATCCCTTCCCCATCAGATTCTTTTGACTTCGACATACCTGATATTTTTCAGTCTTCTCTTCACTCTTTTCCCCCAGAAACACCTTCTCCTACACCTTCTTTTCTTGATACTTCAGTTTCTTGCACTTCTCCTTCTCTAGATCAAAATGATATTACTGATCTCTCAGAATCTTTTTCCCCAGCTCAAACATCTCATTATTCCTCTCCTTCTTCTTCATCTCATAGTCCATCCCCTTCTCATTCTATTCCTACACCTATACAATTACAAAGAAAATTCCATAGACCTATTAAAATTCCTTCTCATTTTAATGATTTTGTTTTAACCTTGCCTTCTCATTGCACTAAAACTACTCAACCCTTGTGTAATCTAGAACATTTCAATCCACATTTCATCTTTTCAGCTTCAGTTATTCCTACAGAACCTAAATCTTACTTAGAAGCTGCTGAAAACCCTCAATGGATATCTGCCATGCATAAAGAACTTGATGCTCTTGCTCTCAATAATACATGCGATGTTGTTCCCTTACCTCCTCATAAAAAACCTATCTCTTGCAAATGGGTGTATAAAACCAAGCTCAAGGCAGATGGGAGTTTAGAAAGACTCAAGGCTAGGCTTGTTGCTATTGGGTACACTCAACAATATGGGATACATTACTCTGAAACCTTTTCTTCTGTAGTCAAAATGTCTACAGTTAGATGTATCTTAGCTCTTGCTGCTAGTAAAGGTTGGAAGCTCTACCAATTGGATGTTAATAATGCCTTCCTTCATGGAGATTTACATGAAGTGGTTTATAAGAAACTACCTCCAGGTGTTCCTAATCCTCATCATCAAGTGTGTAAGCTCAAAAAGTCTCTCTATGGGCTTAAACAAGCTAGTAGACAATGGTTTGCCAAGCTAGTAGGGGAGTTAGAACATGAAGGTTTTCTTCAGTTAAAAAATGACTATTCTCTGTTTCTTAGGAAAAGAGATACTGGGATCATCATTGTAGCAGTTTATGTTGATGATATGGTGATAATTGGGACAGATATAACTGGGATACATAATCTCAAAGCTCATTTAAACATGATCTTTGGGATCAAAGATCTTGGTTTTTTACACTATTTCTTGGGTTTTGAAGTTGGCTATACTCCAGATGGCATAACTCTCACACAACACAAGTTCACCAAAGAGTTACTCACAGATTCTAATCTACAGGCTGACAAAATAGCAGTTACACCTCTTCCTATCAATCTCAAGTTAACAGCAATAGATGGTGAAGATTATGAAAACGCTGATTTATACAGGAGTTTGGTTGGGAAGCTTAACTTTCTCACCAATACTCGACCTGATTTGAGTTACTCAGTTCAAACTCTGAGTCAATTTCTTTAGTGTCCAAAGCAGTCTCATTATCAAGCTTTGGAACATGTCCTTTATGTTTCTCATACACAAACTCAGGGCATTCTACTTAGAGCAGCAGATACATTGACTTTGCAAGCCTACAGTGACAGTGATTGGGGAGCATGTGTTGATACAAGAAAGTCTATCACAGGTTTTGTTCTCTTATTAGGACATTCTCCTATTAGCTGGAAGAGCAAAAAAGCAATGCACAATATCTAGATCTTCAGCAGAAGCAGAATACAGAGCTATGTCTAATGCAGCAGCTGAAGTAACATGGCTTGTTAGATTGTTGGAAGAGTTGGGTGTTATTAATCTCAAACCTGTCACCTTGCACTGTGATAACCAGAGTGCCTTACATATAGCCAAGAATCAAGTTTTTCATGAAAGAACGAAGCACATTAAGTTGGATTGCCATTTTACTCGATAAAAAGTCATGGAAGGTCTCCTACTGTTGACCTATCTTCCAACTCAGAGTCAACTTGCAGATATTTTTACCAAAGCATTACCTTCTTCTCAGTTTCATGACTTGATGAGCAAGTTAGGGATGTTGACCACCATGCCTAACTTGAGGGGGGATGTTGGAGATTGATATGTAGAGTACCACTCTTATCATAGGGTCTAATACATAGGATAATAATTAGAAAGTTTGTTAGTTGTTATAACAAACTTTCCCTCCCAGTTTTCCTTCTCTTCTGTTTAGCTTAGTATAAATAGCTATTTTGTAATCAGGTTTCATCATCAATAAAACTCTTCACTACTTTCTTCTCTCTATTAGATCTACTTGCTGTTCCTTTCTCTCTTTCTCAAGTTCATCAAATGTAACATATCATACTCGGAGATTTCATCAGTGTAGATCATATAGGAGTTGGAGCGTCCTATTGCATGCCTAAAAACTCTAGCATCTCTTTCTTTTGATTTCTTAGTGACCAATCTCCAATATCCTTCTTCTTCGGTGACATATTGCATATTACCAACATTAGTAGTTATAACTTATAAGCACCGGATTAGTAGGAGAACAGTGAATCGGCAAGACAACATCCTCAGTACTCTCCTTATTTGCCTTAGTGGTTACATTCTCCTCATTATTGGCTTTGTTTTTAGGCACCCACTTTTGTTTAGCCTTTGCAACTGGTTTCTTGTTTCCACAACCATGTTCATCCTTATTGCAAGATTTGTCGGGGGGTCCATTCATAAATTACCTTTTGTTCAATTTGATCGCCATTAGGGTCTTTCACCCATATAAATGTTATTAGGGTTTTAGTAATATCAATATCAATAAGGAAACGAGCAAAAGAGACTATCAATTACCTTGTGGTGCATTCATCAGCACACACGAGTGTTCCTAGGATACTACCTATCAAACTAATGGAATGTATGAGGGTATGAAAGATTTATGTAGTATGACTTATATGGTGTGAGGTATGATAATGAGGTACGATGTTATAGTATGAGGTACATATACAAGATAGTCCCTCCGTTTCTCAAAAATTGTTACACTCTAAAAAACACAAGAACCAAGGAATAAGTGGGAAAAGCATGACAATGATTGTAAAAGTAAATTCACGAGAGAGAATAAAAAATGAAAAACATGACAATGACTTGAAGCAATTAAGAGGAAAACAGTAAAAGTAGGACCCACTAACAATTTACTTGAATAATAAACTAGTGGACCATATATCCCAAAATGTTAAAAGTAGAAGTGTAACAATTTTAGTGAAACGTACTAAAAGAGAAAGTGTAACAATTTTTGAGAAACAGAGGGAGCATTGACAAAGTAAATTCGTATCACCTAATCAAAGATAAATCTTAAGTCCTCTAACAACAGTAGTCAAGGGACGTAGGGTCGAATCCACAGAGAGACAGACAGAGTGTAGTAGCCCTGTTTTAAGGGCACCTTTATTAATTACTAATTATAATATTAGTTAAATTAATTATTGAAACACTTGTGTTTTAAATGAAAAATTATATTTGATTTTATTACTATTATTAAGAAGTCGTGCTATATTTATCAACGCAATTGTATTAAATTATTTTAATGGAATTACTTTTAATTATATGGAGTTTTACATTAATTTAAGAAATAGGTTTAAGTTATCATTTTAATGAAATTTACATTTCAGATTAATAAATTAGATATATTTATGAATGTGTATACTAAGGGCCTGTTCATTTCAGCTTAATTTCAGTTCAGTTCAGTTCAGCTCCATTCTTTTATAACCATTTTGTTAAATATTATTATGTTGGTCTAATTTATTTTACTAATTGCTCTTATTGTTATTATTATTATTATTATTATTATTATTAATTATTTTTATATCATTATTATTAAGTATTAGTATTATAATCTGTATATTATTTTGTTTATTATAGTTGTAGTCATTATTATTACTATTATCATTAGGGAGGAACACGCTTTAGGTGAAAGCACAAATGAACCCGTGTTTTCAGCCCATAATCCAATCAAATCACGTCAAAACGGTTTATGATGTAATTTTGCACTGTCTGACCTAATCATTATTTTATTATTAAATATTAATATAATTAAATCTAATTATTAAAATAGTAATATTAATTTAATTCTTAGATATTATTCTTATATAATCATCATCAGGTATTAATATATAATACAAAGACTATAAAATAATTGTTATTAATTATCATTATAATCATTAATCATTATTATTATTAATTTATGATTATCAATATTATATATTTATAATTATCATTTAAAAATATCCAAAATACAATTATTATTTTTCATTATAATTATTCATTATTATTACCTATCATCATAATTATTATTTAATATTCATATTATTATTGTTTAAATATTATTTATATATTTATTAAATTTAATTTAATTCAATTCAGTTCAGTTCAATTTAATTCAATTCAGTTTAGTTCAGTTCAGCTCCAATCAGTTCAGTTTAGTTTAGTTTAGTTTAGTTCAGTTTAGTTCAGTTGTTTTCAGAAAATCTAAATAGGCCCTAAATATATTAATTGGGTTGGTTTATTTTCATAAGGTTAGATTTTAAAAAAAAGGGAAATGAAGGGTGAGGGTGGCATGGCTTTTGTTTAACATAGGAGTGGTTCTGTGGCATGGGGTGAGAGTGAGTGGGGTGACTCATCAATTGGAAAAAAAAAACAAAAAGGGGGAAGGGGCTTGTTTCTTCACGAGCAGAGGGGAGAAGAGAAAGAGAACAGGGGAGGCGAGAAGGAGAGAAACAGAGGAAGAGGAAGAGAGAAAGAGAGAGAGAAGGAGGCGGACGGAGGCGCGGCTCTGATGGGGCGACGCAACAGGGCTGATACGAGGCGAAGGAGGGAGAAAGAAGGAGAAGCGCGCAGCAATTGGTCGCGAAACCCAGGCCATCTCCGGGCAATTTTCCGGCAAGTAGAGAGGGAAATAGGTAGAGCAAGTTCCAAAACACCAAATCCCTTAAACTATTTCATAGATTAAGCTCAAAATTTGGGGGTTTCATTGAGAGGGATATAGGAGTGCGTTAGAGGAAGGTCACGCGAGCCACTGGCGGCCACCACCGTTGTTCCACCACCACACCACCACCACATATGCTCACTTTGAAACCCTAACTGAGGTACTAAACCAATACTTTAATTCTATAATCTCAATTCAGTTTCAAATAAATTGTGAACTAGTTGTTATGGGATTTTATCTGAATTCAGCTGTAAGTTAGATACAAATTACAATCGAATAGTTATCAATTGTATGGTTGTTGCAATTCAGTTGTAATTGTGTCACCACTCTATGTCAGAACGAAATTGATTGAGTTTGAGTCTGTTGCTGTTGCTATTGTTGTTTGAGTTTGTTATTTTTGCTATCTGTTAGGTTCTTTAGTTAGGGTTCCAATCAGTTTTTATCTATCTGTAATACCAAATCGAGGTTAGAAACTGAATTAGTTGTTGATTTTGAATTATGAGGCTAAGAGTGAAATTTCTTGGAGTATGAAATTTGTTAATCGTTGAATAGCTAAGACTCGTCTGAAGTCATTAGCATTGAGTGAATGATCGAAGTATGTTTAACCTTTAGAGTGTGAAATGGAATAGTATATACCGAATATTTGGGTTAATATCAAAATGAGGATAAAATAATCATTCAGTGTGGAGGTTAGAAGTATGGAAGAATTTAAGGTTGTTGGTTTATCTTGCAAGGAGTATATAGGAAGTATTCTTGGATTTTTATTTGAAAGTAAGTTCTTGGAATAATCTAAATGTGTACCAGATTGTTGAGTGTTAGTAGATAATTCGCTGCCGCATATCTAATCTAGAACTTAACAGCAACTAAAAGGGGTGGTTGGAATAGGATACATTATGCTTTTGGAATTTAAGAATTTCATAATTATCTTTCATAATTAGTTATTGAAATAGCCTAGGTTCACTTATGAATTGAGTTAAGTAATTCTAATAATAAGAAATGAGTAAGGGATCAGATCACTATTAATTTGGAAAGTAATTTGAATCGGCTTATAGAATTGAGTTAATTAGTTTTGGCCAAAAAGAATCGAGTTAGTTAGTTCAGTGTAATTAAGAAACTTAAGTCCAAGTCTAAAGATTTCCGTTAGTTAGGAGCAATATAAATATGAACTGGATATAAGCTCAGAGAGTTCTCGATAAATTAAATATATTGTATGAGTGTCATTAATTGTGGTTTTCGTCTAAGAACGAGGATGACCTAGGTGTCAATCGAATAGTAATCAAGAGTATAGAATAGACCCATTTAGAGTTTAATATTAACCTATCTATGTCATTAGTATTGAGATTAGTTCTAAATGGTTTAAAAGCTAATGTAACCAAAGTTAACCAGTTAGTAAACGAGCTAAAGTCTATCATGATTGTAAATCAATAAGTTCATTAATTGTGATGAGGTTCTAACTAAGGAATTAAAATATGAAAGTGTAAAGAATTAGGGTTGTTGTGTGTATACTATAACTTGATATTAGTTTTAATGATTGCTTCTAGTAATAAATAGAAATTTGTAAAAGCCATAGCCAAGGTTAGTAAAGACTATATAAACGAAGTAAGCAAATAGTGAAGTAGACCATCCTGATCTTATGAAGTCTATGTTTGTAAGATTTGCAGAACCTTCTTAGTGAGTAACCAAGCTACGTAAAGTTTCAGTTGTTATTGGCTTAGGAAATTCACAATGGAACATGATTAAAGGAGAACAGGTAGGGCTAGCTTATGTGAGTGATTCTAATATAAGATAAATATCGATCTTATGAGAACAGTATAGTGTATGTTTCATAGGAAGTATGTCTCATATGTCGGAAGATTAAATTAGCTATAGTTGAGGATATTCTATTCTTACTCCACCGAGCGTTGACATGTGAAAAGCCATTGGAGACATTTTGGGTTTAGAACGAGAAACTTGGGATATGTTATGAGCTTTTGGGATATAACAAGGTTATGTATATGTTATTATGTTTTCCAAAGCCTATTTTTGTAACGTGAAACATAATTTATAAAGTAAAGCGTATTTTATTGTGTGAAAATGTGATTTGTGTAATATGGTGAGAGTCACCAATGTGCATATATTAAAAACAATATTATCAATGGAGCAACGTGTGAACATGCACCTAAGTTAGAGCGGCTAGAGTCTCTAGCTGTTGCCTTTCAGGATGGGCGAAATTCTGGCGTTATAGGACATGTCCGATTTAAGTCTTGCAAGCAGAACAGTAAAAAGGTGGGGTGACGACACTCAACAGTTTGGAGACAGCCAAAACTGCGTGGTACCCTTCTCCATTTGCGTTCACACCAAGATAATAAATAACGAGTGTTTCTTGTAAGAAACTTAAATGTTGTGGAAGTAAATTGAGTTTCCAAATATATATTATATCAATGATATATTTTGTTATGAAGTACTATTTTGGTAATGAATAATATAATGTTTCAATATTCATTTCAGTAAATGGTTGAGGTAAATATGGTTATATGAGTTGGATGTGAACATATGTGATGAGTGTTTTAAACAAAAACCACCAAAGCATGTTTTACTTATTTTACGGGTTTAGTACTCAGCGCGTTGCTGATGTGAGTCAAATATTTGTCTTGTCATTTCTGTGGCCTGTCACTTGGGTGGGTGGCAGTGTCGTATTAGTTTCAGGTGGAGGCAATGAAGTTGTGAAAGCTTGAAGCGGAACTCTTATGCCTTGTGGATGCTTGAATTTGATAAATTGCTTGGATGATTGGTGGTTGGATGTATTTGATTAGCCAAACTTGAATTTTGCCTGCTTGAACGATTCTTAGTCTTGAAAATGTTTTGAGCTTTGATTTGTTTTTATCTAAGGGGTGAGGCAATCTATTCCATGTTCATGTTCTGTTTGCTTGAGGACAAGCAAAGGTTTAGCTTGGGGGAGTTTGATATCACGTATTTATATACAGTTTTCTCCCTTATTTACAAGCTAATTTGTGCGTCATTGGAGCTCTTGGGAGCTATTTTATGCTAACTATCGTATATAGTTGTGGTTTTGTGTTTTAGTGTTGAATTGCAAGTTTTAAGGAGTTTTCTCCTTATTCCCGAGCCATTCGGAAGCAACCACGGCTTTACGAGATCTTACGAGGCGCGTAGGATGGCTCACGAGCTTTATGAGTGGTTTAGGAGGTCCCAAGACCTCTAAACGTGAAGAATTGAGAGCTAAAGAGTCAAAAAGGAGTTTTCCGTACGTTGATCGGGCAAAAATGGCCCGATCGGGCGAAGATATTGTGATCGGGTAGAGAAGTTGCGGACCCGATCGGGCAAGGCGTGCCCGATCCGATCGGGCGAGCATCCATGTGCCCAGACCCGATCGGGCAAGGCCCACCCGATCGGGCTGGCCCAAAAAATCACTTTGATTAAACTTGGTTGCTGCTGCGTTGAATAATCAAAAGAAGCAGGCTGGACTTGGCTGCTATTGGCCCGATCGGGCAACTATACCCGAAGCCCATCGGGTGTACCTAATATACTGCCAGCGTACAACTTCAAGGAAGTATTGGGCCTGTCATTGCTGTTGTGTTGTGCGCGCATGAGGAATGCAGCTGGGCCTCCCCTCCTTTCGCCCGATCTGCCACCCGATCGGGCCTGCGATCGGGTGAAGCCCAATCTCTCATTTCATGTGTTGTTGATGTTGGGCTGCCAAAAAGGGAGATTTGAGAAAATAGTTTCACTATAGGCCCGATTGGGTGGACTTTGGCCCGATCGGGTCCTGTGCAATTACTTCGCGATTTCGTCTTTTAATTCCGAAATTAGTTAGACTTTGAGTGGCATTATAAATACCTTTTTCCTCATTATTTTAGGGACATCTTTTTACTGCTTTAGACTCTAGTTTATTTCTCATTGTTCTTAGTTTAGTTTAAACACTTTAGATTAGATTAAAGGTGATCAGACCTATTCGATTTCAATAAAAGTTCCTGCTTTCTGTCAATTGGTATTTTTCTTTTCCCTAATCTCTTTTACTTCTCTTAATTGCTTACTTTAAGTATTTAATTATTCATGATGCAATTGTTAGGGTTTCATATTAGTTTTGTTGTTGTTAATTCGATTATGAGTGAGTAGTTCTCTTTCTAGGGTGTTAGATAGGGAAGCCATGTTTATACCATGATTGTGATTTAGATTTCTATCAATTTCTAGGGCTTGATTAGGGTGATTGTGATGTGGTTTGTTCTTATTGAGTAATTAATGTCAGTGTACAATTTCATTGATTGCTTGTGGTTAATAGTTATTTGCACAGATCCGTCTTACGACCAGAGGCCTAGGACACGTCAGTAGTTCTGATTACGTTAGTGAACATGCGGAGTATGTTGAACTATGAGCGTTGAGTCTTAACCATAGCTCAACACATGCTCTAATCCCCCGACTCTCGACTTGGGTTTTGATAGTAGTTGACCCTATTTGATTGGTATAAGCATGGTGGACCGACCTAATACCTTAGGTTTTTAGTCCATAGTTAATTCCTCGATTTAATTCGTCTTCTTTAGTTTAATCATTAGTTTAGTTAATTCTTATCTGTTTTGATCTGAAGTAGCTGATTGGTGGAATATTAATTTAGAAACTCTGTCTCCCTGTGGATTCGACACTGCTTCCATTGACTACCTTAGTTAGAGGACTGTAGGTTTATCTTTGAATAGGTGATACGACTAAACCCTATCAAATTTTGGCGCCGTTGATTGGTTGGTTGAATAGGAGTTTGTTTATAATGAGTTATATTATGCTTTATTTTTTTGTTTGGGATTGAGACCGAATGACTCTATAATTGAAGTTTTAAATAAAAGATACTATTTTGTGGACCCATAACCCATATGTTCCAGGGTCGTGTATTTAAAGTTGTTTCCGCTGCGAGTTTTATCTAAATCATAATTGATTATTATTAGTTCGATGTTCATGAAGGTTTGTGATTTCTAAGCGTGTTTAGCTAGAAGCTCGGGAGGTCGGGCTGTTACAAAAAACATAGAAAGTTTATTGCTTAGTTTGAATTGAATTTTCCAAATAGTATATTATGTTACAAAATCATAATTGAATTATGAACTATGAATCCTACAAGGAATTAAATAAAGTTTTTCGGAGAACCATTTGAGTAAATGGTTTGGAGTATACAATAAAAATATGAGTTAACACGATTATATTTATGGTGGAGCAAATGGTCCGGGTCAACATTACTTTTAATAAAAAAGCGATAATGGTATGGTGGAGTGATGTTCTAGTCTTTCGTCCATGCTTAAAAGTTAAGGAGGGATGGTAACATCACACGTAACGAAATACAACTTTTACCCATGTATATGTATATATAAATATATATATATATATATATATATATATAGTTTGGGTTCATGTGAGAACCACCTTATTATGAGAACCTCTCTTACTATGAGAACCGCCTTTTTAACCGTCGGATTATATCAAATAGAGGGCTATGATTTGCCTCATTCACATGCACACACATCGGACTTTCTTCTTCTCTTTTTCTCTCTCCTCTTGCAAAAACACAAGTATGCAGCCACCACTACTCAATCCGACTCAAATGGCGTTCTTTGTTGCAGTGTTTAGGGTTTTTGAAATTGGAACTCAAATTGTTAGATGTGACAACGGAAGAACAAACAAGTACTACATATATGCTTGACTTCAATTAAGGAAAACTAAAAGCCTTTAAATAGGCTTGACTTAAACTAACAAAGCAAAGCTAATTAATTGGGAATGCAATCCCACGTTTTACTCCACCAACCTATCCACTAACAACAAAGCCAAAGATATGCTAGTAAACCACTAACCTTAAAATAAGGAACCAACTAACAACTAACTCTAATGCTATGCTAATCTACTGACTTTGATACCTACGTTCCTAAACAATAGGAACCAGCTTTGAAGGACTAATTCCAACACACCCCCTTCCTTCAAAGTTAGGGAATTCAGCAAAAAACGAGACTGCAACCACAAAAACGGCTGCAACTTGAATGAAGTTAGGATTAGGACTCATGATGGTTCCTAACTCTTATATTTCCATGGATACAAAAAAAATCATAACTTTTATTTGACTTCGACTACAACCATGAACACGACTACCAAACGACGAACCCTCGACTATAACTCGACCACGAATACGACCTTGACTACGACCATGAACACGACCTCGTACACAACCTTGACCTTGACCTTGACCTCGTCCTTCTTGACTTACACGACCATTACCACCTCGACCATAACCGTAACCACGACCACGACCGTCTCTACCACGACCACGACTGTTACTACCTCGACCATGACTTCCATCATAATACTGATCATCCGATATTTGCCCTTCAACTTGAAATGCTTTTTCTTCTCCTACATCCTCACCTTTACTTACCCAAGACTCATGAGCTAACAAAGAGCCCATTAACTCATCAAAAGAATAACTAGACAAATCTTTTGACTCCACAATTGCAGGAACAACATGTTTCCAATCTTTATTCAAACTTCTTAAAACGTTACTCACAACTTATTCACTACTAATATTCTCACCATAAGACCTCATTTGACTTACAATTGCAGTTATTTTAGATAAATAACTTTGAACAGATTCTCTATCACCCATAACTAACTCTCCAAAACTACGACGAAGAGTTTGCAACTTCACCTTCAATACCTTTTGATCACCCAAGTACTCTTGTTTGAGCACCTCCCATGCCTCTTTTGCTGTCTTACTAGATGAAATTCGAGGAAATATTTCATCATCTACTGAAGATTGGATAACAAATAATGCTTTCGTATTCCGTTTTCGACTTTCACGCAGACTTTGATCGGGTTCTGCCGGTGCTTCGACCGGTTCTTTGTACCCATTCTCAACAATATCCCATAACTCTTGAGATTGAAACATAGTTTGCATCTTGATACACCATAGATGATACTTCTCACCCTTAAAGATTGGAATTAAAGGTTGAAGGGACGAATTGACTCCATTATTTGCCATAGTTACACTCACTGTGTTTAACACTCAAAACTCACGACTGGATTTTAAAGGTTTAGGATCGAACCTGGATTAGCTCGGATACCATGTTAGATGTGACAACGAAAGAAGAAACAAGTACTACATTTTTGCTCGACTTCAATTCACGAAAACTAAAAGCCTTTAAATAGGCTTGACTTAAACTAACAAAGCAAAGCTAATTAATTGGGAATGCAATCCCACGTTTTACTCCACCAACCTATCCACTAACAACAAAGCCAAAGATATGCTAGTAAACCACTAACCTTAAAATAAGGAACCAACTAACAACTGACTCTAATGCTATGCTAATCTACTGACTTTGATACCTACGTTCCTAAACAATAGGAACCAGCTTTGAAGGACTAATTCCAACACAAATCGAATTCATTAGTTCGTTTGCCCACGAATTTATTTATTTCCGACAATTTGTTCTTACTAACTCCTTTAGTATTTGAATCACAAATATTGTGAAGCTGTAAAATGCAGCACTAATGGCGTCAATGGCGGCGACGTTGTTCCTCATATAAACATTAATGGAGGTAATATCGTTGATTTCTTAATTCTTTAAAATTTATGTCATTCGATATTGTAATACAATATTATTCTAGAATGGACGAAGAAAACAAGAAGGAAAGAATCAAGCAATTTCGTTGAAATCACTAGAATTACTTATTAAAGTAGAGCTTTCCTAATATTTGACCTACTGTCGCAGGGCCGTTCTCGAGTAATATTAGGCCCGGGGCGAGAGTATAAAAATGGGCCCTTAACGCATAAGATATGAAAATAAATATGCAATGTAAAATTTTTATCAGAAAAATTAAATTTAATCAAACAAAAATTCAAAATCTAAAAAAACAAAAATGTATTTAAACATAGAAATACTTTTTAAAAAAAGAATAACTATGTCACCATATTAAAGTTTTTTAGGCAATACAATTATATATACAAAAGACAAATTATAAAACTTCCCAATGTCTACTTCACTAATGTTATATTCCTATTATTTTTCTTAATTAGCTTAAAAATTAGCATCATCAGATAGATCGGAAAATCAAAGAAAAAATCGCACATTATTTTTGTACGTTATGATTATCTACAATAAGAAAATTTGCATATTCTTATCTATTATGTACAGTAAAATAGATTGAAAAATTGGAAATAAACTTATCTTTCTTGTAACTTACCTCAACCCCAAGTCCCCAATCCTTTGTTAGGTTTTAGAAATAAAATTGCAACAAAAGTTCTTCTAACCCAAAAATAACTCTTTTAGGCTTCCAATTTCTATGATAACATGCAGCTCTAAGAGAATTGGTCATAATTTTTTTTTAAAAAGACAACCAAGAACTAAGTATAATTTATAAAGGTACTCACCTGTGTCAAGAGTCTAATCTCCTTGAAGTCGCAGGCCATGGATTGATATAGAATAGAAAACTAGATAATTTTGCATATTAACACATACATCCAGCACAGGAAAGAAGTTAACGGCATAGTGCAATTAATTCTGTCAAACTAAATATATACTTTATTTGCAAAGAGGGATTTGAGAGTTTTATTTTTGGGAACTTTCGATAATTAATGACCAGTGAATGTGTTATTATGGGGAAAGAGGAAGGAGTGATTGCGTGATATTGGTAAGCGGAGAAGATCATGCATGATTAACTGGATCTATTGTAACTGATTTTTTTTTTTTTATTTTTAACTACAACCAATTTAATTTTTTTGCCCCGGCCCAGGGCCGGCCCTGTACAGTTAGTTATAATTGGTATAGTGATTACAAGAGCAAAGTTGGTCTTATAACTCTTATATCATTAAATTAAGCTGAGTAATGCTAGAAAGTTCGTAAGTGCTACGCAATCTTCTTTTATATTTAGGGCTCACATTATTGTATTTATATTTGAATCGGCAAACACTTTGTAAGCTCTATGTTTTGATGTTGGTAATCAGATACCTTCTCTTAGCATCCTAGTATAATTGCATTCTTAAAATGTGAATATGAGTTCATGCTGTGACTCTTAATACATCAATCAGCTCGACGTGGACATAAAACATGAGTTTATGTGTAATAACGAGGAATCAATATATGTCTTGTAGTTTTCATTTTATATAGAATGGATTGGACTTCGAATCATTGATTGTGGGATAGATGGGCACTGGAAAATGTAGCCTCAGGTTAGTAACTTTGAGTTTTTATTGCGTATAAAGTGGTCCTTACATTGAATTTCCTAACATAAGAAGTGACTAACTTTTTATGACTTTTTTTCACTATTGTTATGTTTAGTCTGAACATATAGGGAATTGGAGGTAGCATTCACCTATGTTAAGTCATGGACTAGTTTCTTTAGGCCTTCGGACGCCTAGCAAGCCTTCGCTGACTCATGTTTATTTACTCTTTAATTTGAAGGATGACCCCTACAGGCCGCATTACTTGTCAACTATGGTCTTGCATGACCCTCATGCCTCTTGTCAGCCATGTCTGCCATCTAACAGCTTGCTATTAATTCTGCATTCATTTTAGTCTTGTAGTTGAAGACGATATTGCTTGTTAGTTCACTACGATATTAAGATTATTCAGTTAAAATGGACCTTGAACTATGTCTTCTTCTATTATTTAATTATGAATATGATATTGTTGCTTCATTTATTAGCCATGCCTGAAGCTTTTGAGGGGAATCCTAGAATTCTTTAGCATAGATTTAGCTTTGGCACTTAGTTAGGAGACCAAAGTTTATTAATGCTACATGATTTAGTAGTTTTAGAAACTTTTTTTACTCGGTTAAATGTGTCGTCTGCCATTCTATTGGTTTAACAATTGTTTTTTTTTTCTTCAGATTACTGCTTTATTCGTGGAGGGTGATACACCATACTTTTTATTGGGTCTACTTGGTTTTGCGGGTTGTGAATGACATTAAGCTCAATTGGTGTTTGGAGCATTTGTAAATATTTGGTAACTAAAGTTCGTACTTCGATTTTGTGAATAGCGCAATGAGCCTTTTTGTTAGTCCATTTTGGATGATGTAACTATGTTACATATCTTTTGATAAGAAAAAGCGGCTTATTCTTCGTAATTAACAAGAACTCCACGATTGTTGTGCATATGAAAGTAAGCTGGAAAATTGTGGTGGTGTTCGGAAAAAAAGTATATAAATAAGTTGTATTAAAGCTCTACCCTTTAACGACATTTAGATCACCCCTTATAGGCAAATGTAATCAATCACGCTAAATTTGGTGGTGAGTGGTGACATTGGATATAGCAGCATTTCTTTTATGATATAGTTTTTTGCTGCATTCATAAATGTCGTTAAAGGCTGAAATTAATGCCGCTAAAAGTCTAGTTTTGTTGTATACATCAAGTATCTTTACTGTATACATGTAGTATCGTTTGTATATGTGTAGTATTGTTAGGCTATACATGTATACATTTAGACTATACGTGTAGAACCTTTCGCCTATAAGTGTAGTACCTTTAGACTATATGTGATGTGTCTTTAGGTTATACATGTAGTATCTTTACGTTATACGTGAAGTACCTATAAGGTATAGGTGTAGTACCCTTAGGCTATATGTGATGTACCTTTTAGCCATACAAGATGTACTTTTATTCTATGTGTGAATTACTTTTTACATGTAGTACCTTAGGCTATACGTGATTAGCCTTTAAGCTATACGTGATATAACTTTAGGCTATACATGAAGCATCTTTAATCAATATGCGTAGTACCTCCTGGCTATATGTGAAGTGCCTTTATGCTATACGTGAAGTACCTCTAGAGTATATGTGTAGTACCTTTACCTTATACGAGAAGTACCTTTACGCCATATGTTTAGTAGCTCTAAGGTATACGTGAAAGACCTTTAGGCAATACGAGAAGTACTTGTACAATATACGTGAGTACTTTTTGAATATACGCGTAGAACCTTAAGCAATATGTGATGTACTTTTAATCCACGCGTAATGTACCTTTAGACTATATGTGAAGTACCTTTAATCTATATGAGTGTCTTTAGACAATATTTGAAGTACCTTTAGGATATATATGTAGTAACTTTACCTTGTACGAGAAGTACATTTAAGATATAAGTGTAGTACTTTTAGTCTATATAAGAAATACCTTGAGGCTATATGTGTAGTACCTTTAGAATATATATGAAGTACCTTTAGGATTTACATATAGTTTCTTTGCCTTATACGAGAAGTACCTTTACGCTATACGTGTAGTACCTTTAGGCTTTACGTGAAGTACCTTTAAGCTATAAGTACAATACCTCTAATCCATATGTGTAGTACCTTTAGTCTATATACGAAGTACCTTTAGCCTATACGTGAAGTACCTTTAGGCTATATGCGACATACCTTTAGTCTATATACGTGAAGTACCTTTAGGCTATACATGTAGTACCTTAAGGCTTTAAGTGCAGTTGCTTTAGACTATATGTGAAGTACCTTTAGGTTATACGTGAAGTACCTTTAGGATATACATATAGTACCTTTACCTTATACGAGAAGTAGCTTTAGGCTATACGTGACGTACCTTTATGATGTACATGTTATACCTTTACCTTATACGAGAAGTACCTTTTACCTTATACTAGAAGTACCTTTAGGCTATACGTGAAGTACCTTTAGGCTATAAATGAAGTACCTTTAGCTTATACATGAAGTACCTTTAGGCTATAACTGAACTACCTTAAGACTATACGTGAAGTACCTCTAGGATATATATGTAATACCTTTACCATATACAAGAATTACCTTTAGACTATAAGTGAAGTACCTTTACGCTCTATGTGAAGTACCTTTAGGATATATATGTAGTATATTTACCATATACGAAAAGTACCTTTAGGCTATAAGTGCAATGTCTTTAGGCTCAAGGTAAAGTACTTTTAGACTTTACATGAAATACCTTTAGGATATACATGTAGTACTTTTACCTTATAAGAGAAGTACCTTTAGGCTATAGGTGAAGTACCTTTAGGCTTTATGTGAAGTACCTTTAGGCTTTATGTGAAGTACTTATAAATGAGAATATATATATATATATATATATATATATTTTTAAAAAATATGTGAAGTACCTTTAGGCTATGCATGAAGTACCTTCAGGCTATACATGTAGTACCTTTAGAATATACATGTAGTACCTTAACCTTATACAAGAATTATGTATATTTTAGCTTGGTTGTTACAATAAAAAATTGGTGTTATTGCATTGTACTCCATCGTTATTATTATGAGCTACGACATTGAATATTCTAGTGGTCGTATAGTATTAGACGATGAACAAGGTGTTTTTATCAATGATAAAAAACGACGGGACTATTAATAACGACCATCACTACGAAGTGTATCCGTTGTCGATTGCGTTTAACAACAATTTTCACAATCCTTTTGTTTTCACTAGGGTGCTACCATGATCATCCCACCTCCACTTCATGATCACTAACGTATCACTTTCGTATCATCTACTACCACTCTGTTAGTTTCAAACATCATTTCAACATCATTAACTCATCATATACATCTGTTTTTACTTATACTTGCTAAATTTGTTTTTTCACGGTCTCTAACACTTAGCCTTTAACTATAAATGTATTTGAATTTCTCATTACTATAATATCGAAAATTGGTACGGTACAATGTACAATAAAAGCTAATCTAATAAAGTTTCACGTCTAATTTATTTTGCACTCATTTACTAACTTAAAAGGGCAATCAAAGTTTATGAATTTTGACACTAGAAAAGAAAACCTAATAAAGACATATGTATGGATTATGGAGTATCATATGAATCCAACATAATGATATAATCATATGAATGATTCATTCACTTCCATTTTTGAGGAAATATTGACGTCCATCTAGGCTTTCAATGGCTTGCAAACCCTTCACTCTCATCAATTACCTAACACATTCACTTCCATTTCTCTCTGTATTTTCAGCGTCCAACAAAATCCAGCTCAATCACTTAGTGAGCTATCCAACTTCTAACTTCACTAGGTCTAATTCAACCTTATCACCATAACTACATAAAATTTGATCATCAGATTTTTGATCATCATGATTACAGTCAAGCAGCAAGTAATTAAGGGTGATAAGGATAGAGATGGTTCCCTCACTCCCCCTGCTCCGTTTCAACTAAATGCATCTTCTCAATGTTGAACTCTTACAAACAAACGAAAAAAAAAATCAGAATCAAACATAGATATCCAAACCGAAAGCAAGCACAAACAGATTTAAATATCAATCAGAAGTTCAAATAAATTAGTACGCTACTTGCTCGCCGGAAATTAATCAAAATCATTCAATCAGTTTCTTGAAGCCAGCATCTCACCATTAGTTTCTTCTTGATATACATCTCAATTCATCTCTTATTCTATGAATTCTCTATGTAGAACAAGACTAACAAAAAACTAGATTAATACCGATCAAAGGACGTATACAAATTGTTGATTTAACCAGACCTAATTTGTAGTTGGTTTAACCAGAATATTTCCTTTGTGAAGCGACGAATTGTTGGATGTTTTAATGTTTGAAATGTTGGGATATGGATGTTTTGAACGCATTGATGAAACTGAGGAACGGAGAGGGAGCACGAAGGGGGAGATAATGGATGTGTTCATCCAACGGCATAAATACCTTCTTTAAATGATTGAATCTAACGGTTGCAAAGTAGTTCTCATGGTAAGAGAGGTTTTGATGGTATGGCGGTTCTCATGGGAACTATATATATATATATACTACCTCCATTTTTTTAGTTGCAATGGTTTCCTAAAACGGAATTTTCCCAAAGGTTGCAATGTTTCTATTTTTTTCCATTTTTAGTAAAAAAAAAACTCTGAAATTACTATTTTACCCTTACTAACTACAATTAACAAAAACTAACATCCTCATTATAATCTAATTAACAACTACACTTAACTTAATTACTCCCACCAAAAATCATTCAATTTCCCACCCAACCCCATTTAATGTATCTGAACCAACCCCAATCAAACCCCCCACCCCTTCATTTCTCGTCAATTTCCCATAATCCTTTACATGTTCTTCATTGTTCTTCCCTCTTCCACCAAACCCTAGATCTGATTCTCCCTCATTCTTCACTTTCCTCTCAATTCTCTTCACATCCCTCTCCTTCTTTCTTCCCAGATCTGCTAATCCTCTACTCCTCTTCCTTCTGTTCCTCTTCTTCCATCTGTTCCTCTTCTTCCTTTCTCGTTCTGGAAGAAAAAATTCGACATGAGTCCCAAAAAAATGTATTGCCCAAATTTGAGTCCTTTGGAAGACGCGTTCTTTGAAACCGAAGATGATTTCGAATCTGAAACCATCTTTGAAATTATGGAAAACTTCAAGAATGATTCTCTGGCCAAAAAGGATTTACAAAAATGGAGTTGCATAAAAACTACTGAAACCCTACGCCCTAAACGCTTTGGGAAGGGTAGTTCAAGATTGTGATGATTTTGATGATATGCAGAAGATGAGGGTTGCTAGGGCTTTGGCTTTTCCTGTTCCGCGAAATCCAAAATCGAAGGGGAAGGAGAAGGTCCAGTTTGTTGTGAAGGAAGAGAAAGTTGAAGAGGAACCAGTTTGCCCTAGATCAGGGAAAGAGAAGGTTGTTCAAAAGGAGGTTGTTCTCTCTGAGCCCAAAAGGAACAGATCTGGGAAGAAAGGGGTTAGTTTTGCTCCTCCCCTTCCTCCTACTACCCCTGAGCGCATAATTGTATGTGCACTTGCAGCACAAGAACCATCTTCTGGTTCGAAGAACAAAGGGAAGGGGAAATTGGAGGACCTTTGCATTTCTGGGGTGAAGGACAGGGGAAAAAAGGGGAAAGGAAAAGAGAAGGAGGAAGAAAATAAGGGGAAAGAAAAGGTGAAGGTGGAGAAGGAAGTGCATGTTGATGGTTACTTCATGGTTGACGGTCCTAATCCTGGTAGGGAGCATGATATGTTTATTGAGGATGATGAGTACGACAATCTGAGACTGTTTAAACTTGTGGAGGATTATGATGATGGGATGATGTCTGGACCAGACATCCCAATGAGTCCCTGCACTAGTTCAGAGCTTGACCCTGATACTCATTGCTTCCTTTTACTGAGAGGAAATCCCTCTCTTTGAGGTTTTGTTTTCTATGAACTCCCCTGTTTATTTGGTTATGTTTGTTGTTCTTCCTGCCTCTTGTTTACATTGCCACCATATTGAAAAGGAGTCTCCTATGATGCTGATGTTGTTGGTTGCCTTACATCATGTTATTGCTGGTGCTGCTGCCTCAAAGGCTTATACTGTTCATTAATGTGATTATGTTGCTTGACTTATATCATGTAACTGCTGGTGCTGCTGCCTCAAAGGCATTTATCCATGTTTGTGTGATTATAGTGGTTGTTTGATTATGTTGTTATGCATTGAGCCCCTATTTTTAAGAGGATATGGCTAATGATGTTAAGCATGCTATTGAACACCTAGTATGAATGATAGGCAGCACCACTCTTATTGTGTCCCCCCTTTTATTGTCACCAAAGCATCCATATGATGAAGGGACTCAATTTAGTAACTCTAAGAAGTAGGGGGTGAGAAAGCGCTCCATACTTGGTTAAATAACCAGTATGTTGAGGAAACTAACCCTACTTCTAATTTGAGTTAAAAAGAAACCCGTGATGGATGCAAAGAAGTCAAATGATGTTTTTGATAGCTTAGCACTACCACTATAAACTTCTATGCCACAAAGCTCAACTAATAATTAAAAGCAATTAAACTTACACCAAAAAGTTTCTTCCATTTCATATTGAGTCTTTCTAAACATGACTGCATACAAACCTTGGTCTTTCCCTAACTACTACAGATTTTTACTTCATACATTTTCAAAAAAAGGATTATGATAATAATGTGTCTAACCTAGGTTTGTTTAATAGTCTTGTCATTCACTGTGTATATACCAAAAAGTAGCTCCTAACTATGACTCACAAAATGTTTATAAACCCAAAAAACAGCGTCCTAACTTCCATCCATATGCTCTTCATTGTTGTTCTCCATCTATGAATTCAATATCTTCACCCACACTAACAAACCTTTCATTCAAATATTTCACTGCCTCATCCACTAAGACTTGATCAACAGGGACATTTTCTGGTAATAAACCAAGCCTCTCTAACCTCATTTTACCATGGTGAGGGAGCTTGTAGTTGTTCCCTCCCTTCACTTTTAGGATCTCTAACATCAAATATTGTAGTTGTAACCATGTATACTTTAACACTTCTGGATCAAAAAAATCATAAGCATCTTGAACTTTAGTGACCAAGTCCTCTAGGTTCTTAGGGAATGACTTATACTGTAATGCTTGTATAGCTGAAAAAAAAACCTAAATCTAAAACATTAAGATTTGGGCTTTGAGCTGGTTGGCATTTTAGTTGAATATTGAAACCATTTGCAGTGGCAGCAGCTATGAAAGCTGGATCATTAGGCTGTATATGGGGTCTTGCATTATCTTGTTGAATGTATATGTCCTTTGATACCCCTGTTGGCCAACATCTCATGATAGATGGTATGACTTGATTGATAATCATGTCCCTGATGACTTCTTTGGTGACACTTTCAATTGCTTTAGTTTCAAGAGTGCCTGCCTCTCTGTTTTTACTTCTGTTCTTAGCTGCAACCCTCTTCACAAAAGGAAAAATCCCAAACTTCCAATCATGTAGCATGCCCCCATTTTCATCTTTCATAGGCCATAATGGGGCTGCCAAGAACATTGCTTTCACTTTGAACCTCCTGGACTGTTGACACCTATATGGATCTTCCTCATGTGGGAGTAAATAGAACCTCCTCATGTCTGGATTTAGATAAAACCATTTTTCATCAATGTGTATAATGTTATGCATGTTCACAAATCTAGCAGGCTCATCTCTGTTTTGTGGTTCAATGTGTTTCAATACCCATAACATCCTGTCTATCTTATGTTTGTCTGTTCGTAGTGGGTGGTTTGTACTTGTATGAGTCCTCAATCTGCATTTCTTCACCATTTTCCAAACTGTGGACTGGGAACACTTCAGTGCTCCTGCAACTGATCTAAGTGTTGTCCTCTTATGTAAAGGCACTGACTGAAGTCATTCCTCTTGAAATTCAAGTTATTTTCTACCAACTCTTCCTTGTTTTTTTTGCCCTAACATCTATAACATTCCCTAATCTTCTTTGGTTTTGTGCATCTTTCCATATTATGTACAAAGTAGTAAAATGAATCCCAAATTTTGATGCAATTTCTGTTTTTTTCCCCTTGGTATTTTCCCATTTGCCTCACTAAATAACAACTCATCAATAATCTTTCTTCTTGTTTCCAAACTAAGTTCTTGTTTTTTGCTTACCTGATTTTGTTGCTGCTGTTGTACTTCTTCATGTTGTTCTTGTTGTTGGCCTTCATGATGTTCATGCACCATATTGATGTGGTTGCTACATTCCTCGTAGCCATCCATCCACCATTGAAGACCAAGCTCATCATCATCTTCCATGGAGTGTCTACTATTGAAGCAGTTTTGGGATCAACAATAGTGGTAACCTTTTTTTTTTTTTGGGTTTATTTTATGGAAGTGTAATTAATTAGCGAACATTTAAGTTTATGTGCTTGTGTGTGTAGTGAATTAGTTAACTAGTGAACAATGTCTGTTTTTTGTTTGGGATGACTCTCTCTTCATTTACTCTATTTATAGAAGAGAGAGTTTGTAAATGGTGGTGAATGTTGAAGCAGGAAAAGGAAAGGGAAATTTTGGCTCCACTTTTTTGGGTGGAAAAAGTCCACCAAAAAAAATTGATCCATATTTGGGGGCAACTGTTTTTTGGCAGCAGCACAACCCCCCAAAACTGCCGCCAATAATGCATGGACCCCACATTTCTCTCTATTTCTTTTTTACTCAATTAATATACCCAATGGTCCCCACTCCTATTAATTATATACCCAAACATTCACCTAATACCCGCTTACAAATTTTGCATTGGTTTTCGTTTTTTTAGAAACATTGCAACTAAAAAAACGGAGGTAGTATATATACTCCCTCCGTTTATTTTTGTTTGTCCCATTTACTGTAGCTCCAAATGCCAAGAAAGATGATGTCATATGCATGTGGGTGGAGACAACAAGTAAGGAGTCTACTTATTTTATAATAAATGTGGTGATTAAAGTAGGTGAAAGAAACTTTTTAAGGTACATGTGGGACCAAAAAATAATAAAGTAGGGGTGGATGAGTGATATAATTTTGCCATATAAAGAAAGATGAAAAAGTAGGACAAATAAAAAGAAACGGACGAAAACGGAAAGTAGGACAAACAAAAAGAAACGGAGGGAGTATATATATATATATATATAATTTCTAACCCAGACAATGCTCGGGAGACTTACTATTATAATATAAAATTTTTAACTAATCTGAAATACTTTAAAGGGATCAAACTGAATGGCGCAGTGAGTGGCCAGCTTCCGCACAATCTTACAGTAAATAAGAACTTAGTGTGAATCGTAATGTAAACTCGAGCATGCTATCTTACCTAAACTTGATTAAAATTTAAATTACATTGAATAATTTTTGGTATTTATTAACTCGAGCCGACTTCAATATATATACTTATCTAGTAATTTTGGCCATGTAATTAATAGATGAAATATGAACAATTTTATAACTTTCGAAAAACTATTTTGTTATTTGATGATTTGTGTGGTTGTTAAAAAATTGGGTAATTTCTTTCATTTGTAGATTTTATGAGCAAGCTAACAGAAAAAATATTTGTAATATAATTTTTCAAAAATACTAAAAAGATTACATCTGTTTTGTAAATGTCGAAAGACTATCATTCTTGATTTTCCATCAAAAGAGGTTCATCAATTATTTGATTATTATTTTCTATATATTTATTATTTTCCATTTAACCATATTGACTCTAAAGTGACTGAATAGTTAGGCTTAACATGAACGCAAATCCAAATACACTAAGTATTATTCATTTTTTTCTAAATTTAATTGAATTGAATAATAATTTATCATAATTAACTTAAGTCCACGTTATTTTTAAGAAAATTTTTCTTTATTATTCCCAATTAAGTTGTTATTTATGATTTGCTTACTAAACAAGAAATTTAAATGAATAAGCAACTAGTCTGAATAAGATTTAAGTCAAGTCTTCAAAAATTTTTTTTTATTAAGTATCTATTGGCAAACTGGTCAATCAGGTTCAGGTTAGGTCCATTTTGACAGGTTTTCTACTATTTTGGGTTGGAACCTAGTATTTAATTATTATTATTTTAATTAACTCGATTAACTTAAACTGGTAAAACTCATCTATATTAGATCTACTTTATCCACATTGTATCTAAATTGAATTAGTTGATTTTTTCCATGTCCAACTCAAGTGGCCTTCAGTTTAAGTAATATTGTTTTCTTAGTTGACGCGATTAACTTAAAAGTTTAAAAACTCAATTGATCTCGCATGTGATAAAGTATTAGATTCTTTTTAATGTTTAAATTAAGTGGGACTTCAATTTTATTAATGAATAAAAGTACGTTTTCTTCGATATAATAAATAGGTAAACCATAAAGTTCACTTTTATATTAATAGAAAATGAAATGATAAGTCGATCTTAATTGAAATTATTTTTCAAGACGAATCTAATAGTTAGAACAAAATTAAGTATTTGATGTTTGATATGAAAGTTATGATTAATTTTAGATTTGTATATTAGTAGCAATTATATATAAGGGGATGTACTCCCTACCTTATTTTCAGTTCAATTCATTTCAGTTCAGTTATTGACAATACTTTTACTCTAAGGGCATGTTCTCTTCAGCATAAAACAGTTGAACTGAACTGAACTGATTGGAGCTTAGCTGAACTGAACTGAATTGAATATTTCACTATTCTTTTCACTTTAGATCAATTCAGTTCAATCTAGTTCAGTTCAGTTCGTTTTTTAGATCTATGACTTTAGTAGGCTTCAATAATTAATGTAATACTTTTTATCGATATAAGGGGATGTTCTCCCTACCTTATTTTCAGTTCAATTCAATTTAGTTCAGTTCTTGGCAATACTCTTACTCTAACATTTCACCATTAGTTTCACTTTCGATCAGTTCAATTCAATTTAGTTCATTTCAGCTCAATTTGTTTTTTAAGGTCTCCAACTTTAGTAGACTGCAATCGTTAATGTAAAACTTTATTTTTACCGATATATTGATTTTGTTCTCCTAAGCTTATCTTCAGTTCAATTCAGTTCAGTTCAGCTCTTGACAATACCTTTACTCTCACATTGCACTATTGCTTTCAGTTCAGTTCAGTTCAACTCATCAATTCAGTTCAGTTCGTTACAGTATAGTTCAATTCAATTCACCTTAGTTTACTTCAACTAATTTACGCTGAACAGAAAATGCCCCGAATAGGTAAATATAAGATTTTTGCAATTATGGAGAAACATATCCTAAGTTGATCTTAATTCAAAGTATTTCTCCATACGAATCTAACGGCACAAAAATTATAATTTTATGAGAATTGAAATTAAAGTTATGATTAATTTCATAATATCATATTAGTATTAGTTTTAGATAAGGAATGCAACTTTTTATTAGGGATATATAATTATACATTCAATTATTGTTTATTAAAAATTAAGTTATTAATTTATTCATGATGACATGAAGCGATGTGGTGCTTCCTTTCGATAAAGCTTTATTATCCCATTCATATATATAGAGTTGAGGTTTGCTGAAAACCTATGTTCTGCTGGAAACCTATTACGATTAAAGGGTACACATGCTTTTAATATCAAAGGTATGCTGCTAATATCAAAGTTATCAGTATTTACAAAAATGTCATTTATAAATACACATATTCTCTTATGCTTCAATAAACCTATGTTACCTAATTTTCATGGTGAAAACAGTTTTCACCATACCCTTTTCATATACTACCTCCGTTTTGCAATACATGCAACGTTGGGAAATGACACATAGACCAAGGAAGAGAAGAGAGAGTGTAAGTTATCTTTATTACCCATGTGATAAAGAATAAAGTAGGGTACATGTGAGTGAAAAAGTGGGGACACAAGTATCTTTTTACCTAAAAAGACGAACTATTAAAGAAAATATTGCATGTATTGTAAAATATCCAAAAGAGATATATATTGCATGTATTGCGAAAGGGATGTAATACTTATAAATATTCTCACATACAAAGAATTGGGTCAAATTGAATTAGTGTCCTCCTGTCTTGCTTAGTTGCTGTCTCTCTCCTCCCTCTGAGAAACTGTAGTAAGACAAAGAATAAAAGCAACTTGAGTTCCAAAGCATAATTGAAGAATAGCTAATCAATGAGATGGAGTCTTCCGGTAGTTATACCCCCAACGATGGCCCCAACAGTAACACCACACCTCCTCCGACCGGCGATTCACCCAACTCTTCTCCTTCATCCATCTCCTCTGACCACACCTTTCACGGCTTCTCCCCTATCAAAGAAAACCTCGCTTCCCCCACTCCATCTGCATCCCCGCCTCCGCCGCCTCCAATGATTTTCCCAACACCTCCGCCGCTGAATCAGTCCCTGGTCCCTGTTCAAGGAGCAAACCGGCTAGTACGCGACCAACAAGAGACTCTCACTAAGACGGAGTCTGCAGCTGAGACCGGCTTCACGCGTGAGAAGGTAGCTAGAGGTAGACCACAGGTGGTGGTTCTGAGAAGGGCGAGGAGAGAGAAAGTAGTCAAAAGGGCTGCTTTGGCGTTGCGCTTTTGTGAAATTGTGGTCTGTTTAGTTTCCTTCTCTGTCATGGCTGCTGATAAGAATCGCGGTTGGGCTGCTGACTCTTTTCATCGCTACATCGAGTTCAGGTCTCTATCTTTTTTTCTGAATTAATATGGTGGTGCTATTATTGTTGAAATAGTTGCCAAATTTTTTGATGGAAAAATGATAGACACAAGCACACAACCCTTACGCTCCGTATATAAGGAGCTGAAGGGGAAATTTAACTAACTTTCAAAACAGTGGCGAGGCAAGATTCATATATTAAGGGGGTCGATATTAAACTTATTTAGTTGTATGGTCTAATATCACAAAAATTAGATGTAAAAAGTTGCAAAATATGTAATCACAAGGAGTTGAACCCTTGACCACCAACATATTCTTCACCAACAAGCAATTTACCACTTGACCTACAATCAATTCTAAGAATAAAAGTACATAAATAATATTTAACTTCACCCAAAGGGGGGCCATGGCCCCCACTAGCCCCCCTTGGCTCCGCCCCCGTTTCAAATATTAATAACATCTATTCATGTGTGTGATTTTATTCTAAATTCACAATTATTTAACATTTTAGACAATATATTTAATAGTTAAGTACAACCATTAGACTGTTTATATCGTTATCCTTTTTTGATTATTGGTATCTTTATTGTACTCATTATTTTTGGTTGTTAAATAAAATTCTTAAGAGTGAATGAAACCTCATTTCAAACTTGGTCTTTTGTTGGGTAAATGGGCTTATATGAATGAGAGCCAAAGGGATACCAACTATATTAGTTTATGATATTACCTGGATATCATTGTAAAATTTTGGTTGTTGTGTTACTAAAACGAATATGACATGGAAGTAATACGTATGGGACGGTGCACACAGGTACTCGATGTCCATCAATGTTATAGGCTTTGCGTACTCAGTTTCGCAAGGACTTGATCTGCTTTACCAATTAACTACAGGAAAGGATCTTGTTGGGAGCCATGTCCGTTACTCCTTTGATTTTGCCATTGATCAGGTGAGTCATACTCTTATATGCGACATGTTAGCTTTTGTTTTCTACTTCATTGCATTATTCATGATTATGATTTAACTTGTTTTGGTGAACATGCTAAACACCACTCCATAGAGCAATATCACTTTATGTATTCGTGTTCCTTATTGGACTATGCTATTTTCTTGACTCTCTCGAGAATCTGGATTGTCTCTTTCAAAACTTTTGTAATCGAGCTTGTGCCGAATTATCTACTCACTCAGTCATTCCATAATTGACTCGCGTACAATTAACCATCCCTACCAAGTAAATCGCTCCATGGTCTTTGAATTTGAAGTAGATATTAAAGTTCTGCATTAGCATGAAGGTGACTTTGTCTCATGTCAACTTTGAGTAAATTACAATTTGGATTACATGAACTTTTGGCCTATGCGCTATTTTAATTTGGAATTTCGTCTTTGTTTATCATTTCATGGCTATCATGATATTCTTAAATGAATCTTTTGTGGATGGGAAGTAGAAAACAATTTAAGATGTTCCTTGTGTAACAATATATACACAAGGAGAACGAATAGAAATATCGGCTCACAAGGTGTGACATTTTTCAAGTTTAGTCTTTTTATGGAAGTTTCTGTTATTAATGGATGAGATGCACTTGAATCAAATATAGCACGTAAGCAGATACGGAATGGATAGAGAAAGTATCGTTGCTGGAATAGGTTATTATCCATATCCGCCTGTTTCAGGTGATTAAGGTTGCTCTTTTAACATGAGCAGCATTAGCTTTCCCAATAGTACGTCTTGGAGCTGTACTAACCAATAATTGGCCGTAGTAATCGTAAGTCTTTTTAACACCACATAACTGCAACCAACCTTCATATGAGGATTAGAGAAACACTCATAAGGTGTGTGTCCCGCTAACCTACAGTAGTTACATGTCACTTTATTGTGATGCGAGCTCAATACCCTCACCTATTTCAATAGGTACACTTTCAGTTACGAGGACATAACTACTCTTTTAGGGAGGGTGAAAATAGTATGATTTCATTTCTTAGTATTTAAAGACATGTTTTGACTTCTATTAAGTGTTTATTTCTTCTTGAAAAGTTAGTGACATGTTGATAGTATGCGAGTGTGATACTTTGCGTGGTAGTTGGAAAAAAAAGGTATTGTCTTTCTTACTTTAATAATAGGTAGTTGGCTAAACATATAAAGTTAAAGAGCTAAGGTTTTGAAAAGTGGTCTACGAGTTTAAGAATAGTTTAAAGTTTCGAAGATAAGACTTTTTTGAAGCGGGTAGATTGTAGCACCCGGTTTTTGGAAAGATAATTAATATTTATTTTATTAAGAATAAAATATTTCTTTTAAGCTTATTTCATATTTAATACTTTTATATAGAATTTACTTTACACTTTTATATAGAAATTCTTTTTATAAAATCTGTATAAACTTAGTGGGTCAAGTTTAGCTGATAGTTTAAGTACTACTATTACTACTAATAAGGAAGGTTATATATCCATATAGTTATTTGTAAAGAGGGAAGGAATAGTTTTATGTAAAAAAGGAGAAAGAAAATAAAACATAAAAAGAAAAGAAAAGAAGGTATCACACTATCAGTATCACATGTTTCCTCTAAACTTCATCCTCTTCATCACTTCATCTCTTCTGCTTCTCATTCTCCAAAGTTCCTACAAACCATCCTCATAAAAGCTCCATCACCTTCAAGCTCTCTATTTTTCTGGCGCTGTAACCACAACACAACAAACCTTCAACCATCGCGTGGCACCATGAGGAAGAAGGTCGTTTTTGGTGCTTTTTGAGTTTTAGGGTGCTTCTTGGGGCGGTTTTCACAATTCTTCATCAATAATCTCTAATAGTAGTGGGTAAGTTAAGTTCTTTATAAAATTTCAATTTCTCTGAAGTTTTAGAAATTAGGGTATGTGATTGATTTGAATTGGGGGGCTTTTGATTTTGAAGGTTTTGTGTATGAATTGAGTAAGTAGGAGGTTTAATTAGGTGTTTAGTAGTGAGTTTATATTACTAGTTTGATAATTAAACTTATTGTTGTGAATTGGGATGGATTAAGAATTTTGAGAATTTGGATTGATGATTTTATTTAAACAGATTAATTGGACGCGAGTCTCAAATTAAATTTTAGACAGTCCATATTTCAAATGGAGCTGTGCCAAATTTTCTATAGAATTTATTATTATTTAATTTAGTCAGTAACTGGAAATTCAAGGGTTCTATAGACTCACATCCGACAACAAAAGTGAGATACTATCATGAACTAGGTTTTAGACCCGTGCAAGACTTCATCACTACGTTAGGGTTATTCTTCGGTTGCGATGGAACATGAAATCGTATCTAAATTTTATTCAGTGAAATTAACAGAAGATGAAGATACGATTATGGTGTTGGAAGGTGGGTCGGATGATGAATCAAGGAAGAAACATGTGCTCTTAGGTTTTGGGAATCTATGAGTCAAATGCAACCTTGTGAGATATTTACTTTTTTGAAGATCCAAAAGTTTCTCCTTTTCCATAAGTCCCATAGAATGAGAGAAAATAATACGTTTCTAGGTAAAAGTGTGTGGGTGATTTAAGTTAGAATCTTCTTCAAGGTTTGAGTGAAGCCAAAACTGGAGTTGTGAGTTCCTATCTCCTCCCAAACTTCCTTTGCTCCATGACAATCTCTTAACACATTCAAGCTCTAAGTGGCAAAGTGGGCAAAAATGAGAGTTTGTGAGATGTATGATAAAAAGCTTGCTTTATATGGGAGCTATAAAGGGTATTTGTAGAAATATCACGACTTACCTTGAATTGGTAGCCTGACACTCATATATATAATAAAAATATGATTACACATATTTACATATTCTCACCCTTGGGTCATACCCAAGAAAAATGCATGACACGAATCAGGGAGATAGTTTATTGGATGTTTTTGCAACGAAGTTGGGAAAACATCTACACTCGAAAACCTTTGAAAAAGAATAATCCAGGTTTTTGTGAAATAATTTCGAAAACATCACCATGTAAAATAGGAGTAGGCAATCTATTGACAATATAATTGGTTGTGTACGTAGCATCGACCCAATATTGTCACCATGTAAAATAGGAGTAGGCAATCTATTGACAATATAGTTGGTCGTGTACGTAGCATCGACCCAATGTTGTGCCAGAAGCATACCATCAATCAGCATGGTGCGCACAAAGTCCATTAGGTATCGATGCTTGCATTCAGCAACCCCATTTTGTTGTTGAGTTTCGAGGTAAGATTTTTGAAAATAGATGCCACAAATGCCACAAATGATCAATAAAATCAAATTTCTGTCCACCATCACTTTGAAAATATTAATTTTTGAATCAAGTAAATTTTGAACCAAAGCTTAAAATTGTAAAAGGACATGGTGCACATCCGATTTGAATTTGAGGGGATAGACCCAAGTATATCGAGAATAACCATCCATAAAGCAAACATTTTATTTATAACCCAAGTGAGAAGGCAAGGTCATCGCCAAAAATCTAAATGAATTAATTGGAATGGTTTATCAAAAGTATGAATTACATACGTAAAAGGGAGACGATGTTACTTTCATAGACAACATGAAACACAATCATGGAATAAACTAGTGGCACTAGAAGACGATGCTAGACTTGTGCAAATGCTGATGCAGCTAGAAGAGCAATATACGACTCAGAAGAGTGACAGGATAGAATTGGTCCCTATTGGAAGCCCGCAGAATAAGTTTTGTTAATACAAAGAGAAGATGATGGTCGTGTTTAAGGACTCATACTGAAGACCAAGACCCAAAATTGTATGTGGTAGTAAATCCACTGATGCAGCAGGGGAATTAATGCCCGCAAGTGAATCGACAATCATCTTAATGTCACGAAGATATTGGTCCATAGTCTGATTTTCATGTTTCTTAAACATTAGAAAAAGCACATTTTAATTCCATGGCATGGACTAAACCAGTAGACATAAAACAAGTTTGCAATTGGTCCCAAATTTGAGCAGAATGTTTCAAGTCATGTACTTCAACAAGAGTGTCACGGGAAAGTGTAGAAAATTTCCAAGTGCGAATTATCTGATCAATTTTAAGTCATGTGTAGTAGCCGGGATTGATAATATCACGTTGTTGATTGTCAGAAACAAACATAGGAGGCAGATTAATAGAGCCATCCTACATACCCAAAGGACTATGAGAAATCAAGAAAGACTCAAGTTGAGTTCGCCACGGTAAATAATCATCTTCCACAACAAGACGAGTGGTAAAAATATTAGTGACGTTAGGGGCAAATACCAGATTGGAAGAAAGGGTTGTCAATGATAGAACCAAGGAATTGAACCCTCATAGAGCACCCGTTCCAATTGTTAGGGTGTTGGCTGTAGAGCAGCGAAGGTAGGTCGCCGAAGGCTGCTAGTTAATTGCTATACTGACCGACCTCATGGGTGGAGTGTTGAAACAATCTTCGGTTCACTTGAGGGTTAGGCGTCTATGTGAACAGTTGCAACATCTACTATACGATGGAGGACATCGTATTCGCAAGGGATGCATGAAATCACGTCCAATAAATTCCTGTGGTGGTCGTGGCTGGCGGCAAACATGGCAACGTGTAGAGGTGGTTAGGCTGTTGGAGTAGTAGGGTGGGAAGAGCCAATAGGAGCAGGAATTTGTTGTAGGAAAAGAGAATTTTTTTTTTCTGAAGACGAAGTAATTCAATTGGGAAGTAACGTGAGAGACTAGGGTTTACAGGACACTGGCTCTTGATACCATATGTAGAAATATAACGGCTTACCTTGAAATGGTAGGCCCACACTCGTATAAAATCAAAATATGAATACACATACCCACATATTTACCTTTAGGGTTGCACTATTAGAGAACTCTACCATAAGAAGAACTTGATTTTAGGTTGTAAGTCAAGGTACCATAATTTGGGTCTTTTAGGGAAATGTTGGGGGGTTAAGGTGGAGGAGAATGTCTTTTAGATTAAATTTTCCTCTCTAGACTTTATCAAAGAAGGGAATGCTGAGATGATTATCAGGAGATGGCGTAGAGTGCATGAAATCAAGAAACTTTTGGGGGTAAGAGGAAGGAAACAAAAGCGAAATTCCAACAATTGTCAACCCAAAATGAAGCAAGCTTTCTCCTTTCTCATCCGTGTTCAAGGGGCAATGAAGAAAGCTTCTCAGCGGCCAATTCCAATCGAATTATCCAGCCTGAAAAGGATAGAGAACCTATTTTCAATAGCACAAGAATGATTAGTTTCATATATATGCTGACTTTCCGAATAGACCTCTAAATGTGAGAGGCTCTGGAAAAATAGGTGAGAAATGTGTTCTTGTAAATAGATTTTGTTATATGTGCATATGTTTAACATCTAAACACATCAACCCCTAAAAAAAATCTAAACACATCACAACTTCGTACTACTCCATGAATTTTATGGATTTGCATGACTATAGTGTTGTATTGCAAATTATAGATTAATAATAAGATAAATTATATAGTTATTCGATTTTACTGTGCTATTATGTTTTTTTTACTGATATGAAGATTTGGTGGAAGTCATTGTCTTCGAGTTATAAATATTGTATGGAAAGGTTTAGTTCGGATACAAATTAGATCAAGTTTTTCAAAGCATAATTTTTGATGGATATTTAAAATTTTCGGATTTTAGCATTGTGAAAACCAACATGATAACCGCGACCCGATATTTCATAAACTACTATGAATTTGTTTCTCATAATATAAGCACTATGAGCTGTGAGGTAAATGCAAGTTGGTGAAGGACATTATGGAAATACTGAAGACGTAAATGGTCAAATGGGATGTACTCTCTCCGTTTTTTTAATATGCAAGTTTTACTATTTTGGAATGTTTTTTTTAAATATGTATTTTTCTATCTTTTCGCATAAATGAATGATTGACTTATCTAATTATTACATTTATCTCATACTTTTTCTTTCCTTCTCTCTACCTTTTTCACTTTTTCCTTACTTTTACTAACCTTCTATCTTACTTTTGCATTTTTTCCTTGATCCGCGGCAAAAACAAACATACATATCAAAAAAATCAGAAGTAGTATTATCATGGCTTTAAATAAAGTTTGATATATCAACTTGTTCGAGGATATGCCTTGGCTTTAAAGAATTCTTAGTGTCGTTAAGATTGCTTTTTTAATGCCTTTTTGCTTTACTTTTGCTTATAATGATCAATATGTCCTAGTCTTGTCAAAAGATTTTTTTTTGTCCTAGTCATTTCTAAAGTATTTTCCACTTCTTGAAATCGTTTAGCTATCGAGTCTTGATACCAATTCATTAGGAGCACACTCATGGTCACCCTCTATTATTCTTTTTGCCAGAATATAGAGATCATACTTGTCTTGATGAATAATTTCTACTCTTTTATATTTTTTTTTCATTGCTTTTGCAGCAGTTTTCATACATGGTTTATTTAATTATCATTCATTTTGTACATGTGCGTTTCAGCCAACTGAACTAGTCTTATATTCACACGATGAGTGCGCAAAAATTAAATTATTGGAAAAATTACATACTCCCTCCGTCCCCCAAAGGATTTCCCAAATTTTTCATTTTTGTTTGTCCCAATTATATTTCCCATTTCCTTATTTGGATATAACCCATCTATTACAATATTATTTTCCTTACATAAAGCACTTGACCCACACTCTTTCTCTTAATAAAAAATTCAGAAAAATATCCACTATCTTACTTTTCAATTATAAAATGAAAGTTTAGGTCCCATACCAACCAACCTCCTTAAACTTTGTGCCGAAATGAAATGAAAATTCATTTCGGGGAAAGAGAGAGTATAATGACCTAAAATAGTACATAAGAAAAAAAAAATTCACAAATTTTGTAAATAAATGGGATAGATCAATGGTTAAAATAGTGCATTAGGCAGCGTGAAAATTCATTGATACAATAGAGAAAAACGGAAAAAGTAAAACTTTTATGCACGTAAGAGAGAGTAAGAAAATAAGAAAATTTCCCCTACAGATAAAGAAATGTATAAGTAAAATTCAGACCTGGAAAAAAAAAATTAATATCCCATAAAAAACATGTATTTGTTAGTATGTGAAATTCCAACAATCTTAATCTTATAAACACATTCTATTACACCGTCTAGTAAATGTATGGACTACAACACCACTATATACATAAAAAAAAACCAAAGACAATAATTAAATGCCTTGTATTACACCGTCTAGTAAATGTATGGACTACAATGCCACTATATACATAAGAAAAATACCAAATATAAACAATAATTAAATGCCTTGATTACTAAATGCTTATCGTGATTATAGGAGTTGTTGGGCGTCATGATTGGATATGTGTTTCTCTTTTTAATATGGTTTTTAATTTTTCACATCAAGAAAATAATTGTATAACGGTTATTGGTGAATTTCTTCTTTTTTCTTTTTCTATTTTTGGTATCCTCCACCCGTTGCCTTATAGAATAGAGATAAAATATACAGAAGTTATGAAAATCCACTCCAAGCAAACTTGAAGTTCTTTTACATGTTCAATAAGTATTGAAGTTTATGTTTGATACCTTAGCTTTAGAAAGTTACTAGGATTAAAAGCTCGTTCCATGCACGGACTAAAAGAATCATAATTAACAACGACTAAAAAATTATGATAAGAATCGATATATATGAAAATAATTTAATCGTAACATTTTTTACAACATCCGTTTTTGTATAAAATCCAGAAATTATTTGTTTTTTGCCAGTCTTATCATCGGTATTATTGAACCTATGTTTTTTTAGTATATGATAATTAACTTTATTTCCTAGTTATATTAAAAGATAAAGGAAAAAATTATTTCCAATAATGCAACCTTTTGGCAATTCGCAAATAATAAAACAATCTTTTGATTATTCTAGAATATAGCAACTTTTATACCCCGTTAACTTTGAGTAGGATAAAATGAAATTAAACCTATAAAAGAGGTGAACCTGAACTCTTGTCTGTTAATAATTGGTCAAAAAGTTTCTTATAAAGGGTGCGTAGATCCTAAAAAAAAGAAATTACCATTTTTCAAGTAAATTTCATTTTATCCTATTCAAAGTTAATAGGGTATAAAGGTTGTTATATTCTGAATAATCAAAAGGTTGCTTTTATTTAAGAATCGTCAAAAGGTTGCATTATTAGAAGCAAATAACTCAATGATAAATCTATCATTCTTTTTATTGTAAAATACCCTTGATTAAATATAGACTTTATGTACCTTTTTACTTAAAATCTAAAGGTAAGGGCCTATAGTATTTTTATAAATAATGTAAGTATATAATATATGGATCTTATCTTGAAATATTTTCGAAGTAATTTCAACGGTTTAAACATCATATTATTTGGAATTATGAAACAAAAGTTATTGTTAATTTTTGTATGATGATTATATATTCAATAACTTAGTTAATACTAAACACTATCTTTTTATTTATGATTATTATCTTTAGTAGTTTATTAAAACTAGAATATATCCTTGTCTCTATCTTTCACTCACTCTTCATTTAATAAAATATGAAAATTATAAACTTTATCTTAAAATGTATGATGATTATTTTTAGTACTCTATTTAAAATTGAACTCTATTATTTATTCACTCTTTATTTCATAAAATATTAGATATGGCACGTTGTCTGCTCCTGAAATTATTCTCTTTTATTATATTTACTAGTTTTAAACTCGTGCAATAGCACGGGATATTTATGGTGAAATGAACATCAAATAAAACATAAATATAAAAACATAATTTATAAAAATAATTGTATTTAAATCTTAGTTATTTTCCACACTTATCAAATAACAAATACTTTATTCCGTTTGTAATACTCGCAACATTTCTTGCTTACACGTTATCCAGTACAATAATTTAGACCTACAAATCCCTAATTATTGAAAGTAAAAAAATTCTAAAAGTTGATATTATAAAAGTTTGGATTAAGACGAATTAAAGAAGATCCTGTTTTGGCTATATATTTTCAATTACACTTGAGTTGAAATTGGTATAAAATTGGTAGATGAATAATAATTATTATGTTAATGTTGCAAGTACTCAGAAACGTAGGAAAAAATTAAATAAAACTATAATTTTAGATACTCATTTAAGACTAATATACTTCACTACTCGGCAATCTCAAGAATTAACATTAAGCGTAGATTACTACTACTTTTGTTACTTGGGAAAATTAATGTGGTCTTTTCTGGTGTTGTGAATGGCAGATATTGGCATATCTTCTACTTTCAGCCTCATCATCCGCTTATACACGAGTGGATGACTGGATATCCAACTGGGGTGACGATAAATTCCCTGCTATGGCAAGTGCATCCGTTGGAGTGTCTTTCGTTGCATTCGTTACCTTTGCTCTCAGCTCTCTCATCTCTGGATATTTACTTTGTACACACAGGAATACTTAGCATTTGCAAATATGCTCTCTTACGATTTCTAAGGATCTTGGGTTGACGAAAATGGAAGTTAGTACTTTTCTTGTGTAAAAGCTAGCTAGTGTAATTTAAGAGATATTTGCATATGGTTTTTTTTCATGTTGCTAGTTACTCTTTTTTTAGGTTTCATATTTTTTGCACGGAAAATTTTTACAGCATCAGTAGTCATATTTGAAGTTGACTTACGACTCCTTCATTGTACATATTTGACTTATAACTTATTATAATAGTAGTTTGTATGATTTTCATTATTTTCTTAGAATTTACACTAAAATAAAAACACATAAATTGTTTAGGATAAGATAATTTACTTTAACTAAGGTTTAATCTTCAAACTCATCACATGCTCAATTCAAACACCTTTAAATTTTAACTCCAAAATTCATAATCACAGAGGATAAGATGATTGAAATAATTTTACCATCGACATAGAAATATTATATAAATCAAATTTATGATTTTTAATAGGGATATTTTCTATTTAGGGGTTTTTGAAAGGGACACTTCTCTCTTTTCCTATATTTCGTCCACTTGTACATCTGTCTTACTTGTAGTCCTTTTCTCTCTATTTTTTTCACTTTTCCTTATATTTACTTTTTACTTAATTTATGTGAAACAACAAATATTTCGATATCAAATTAGAGAGAAGAATATATTTTTGAAATTGCTCTATCAAATGTTTAACGAACTTATGTATGTCATTCTAATATTCAATTATGGGGGCTCTTGAGTATAAACGATATCCGCATCCAAGGAAAAGCTCTTTTTTCTCTCTAATGGCGATTGCTTGAGTTGGCTCGCCAAGTTAATCTAACTATTAATGGGGAAGAAGAAGAAGACTCGATCTCCTAAAGCAACTGAACAAGGTGGTGATGGTGAATCTTCAGGTTGATTACAAAGTAAGAAAGCCGTGGAGAGGAGTTTGATGAGACCATATTAGGCATTTCTTAGAGCATTTCGGAGTTCCTTTTGTAGAGGTTTAGGTCTTGAGAAGCGAAGTTTCGTAATTATTAGCTGATATATTGATTTCTTATAGAGTTTTTCCCTTTCTTTACAAGCTAAATTGCGCGATATTGACGCTCTTAGGAGCTATTTATGCTAACTATTTCGATATAGTTGTGGTTTGTGTGTTCCATATCGTTTTGCAGGTTTTTAGGGAAAACTCCCTATTTACTTGTCCTTTTGATCACCACATTATAGCGGAAGGTTACGAGGGATGTAGGCGGTCTCGAGACGGTGTTCGAGCCCCCTTATGAAACAAGAAAAATGCAAAAGACTTGGCGTCTGAAGCCAAGTATGAAGCAAGGTGAAATAGAACTTCCACCCGATCGGGTCGGGCAACCACTGCCCGATCGGGTTCAGTCTCCTTAGGCAAAAGTCGAGTTCCCAGACCCGATCGGGCGGCCTTGGCCGATCGCGCGATAGGGCGGAGCAATACTTGGTGATTTTGCTGAAATTCTGAGGAGCTGAAGAAGACATCCACCCGATGGCATCGGGTGGTCTTGCCTGATCGGGTGCTGGGGTTGCGGCCCCGATCGGGTGACCATTGCCCGATCTCATCGGGTGAATATACTTTTTGTGCTGCTGGAAGTTTGTCCGCCCGATCGGGTGGACGACAAGGGGGACGCGATTTTGCGTTTTTTCCCACTCTATCTTATTGCTTTCTTAGAAACTATAAATACTTTTTAAGTTATTTTTATTTGTATCTTTTATTCTATTGAAAATTTAGAGAGCTCTTAGTCTAGTTTTCATAGTTTTCCATTGTAGAAGAGATTCGAATACTATTTCAATTCAATTAAAGTTCCCGCTTTCCGTCAATTTGGTAATCATCTTTCTTAATTCTTTATTCCTATTTCTCAATTGATTTAGTTTCATTGTTTATTATTCGATTAGTTCATGATGCAATTCTTAGGGTTTTCAATTAGATTTATTATTGTCAATTCAATCATGTCTGAGTAGTTCTTTTTCTAGGGTGTTAGATAGGGAAGCCATGTTTATACCATGATTGTTATTTAGACTCCTATTGATTCCTAGGGCTTGATTAGAGTGATTGTGGTGTGGTTTGTTCTTAATTAGTGATTGATGTTAGTGGCCAATTTCATTGATTGCTTGTGGTTAATATTGTTTGCACAGATCCGTCTTACGACTAGAGGCCTAGGACACATCAGTAGTTCTGATTACGTTAGTGAACATGCGGCGTATGTTGAACTATAAGCGTTGAGTCTTAACCATAGCTCAACACATGCTCTAATCCCTCGACTCTTGACTTAGGTTTTGATAGTAATCGACCCTGTTTGATTGGTATAAGCATGGTGGACCGACCTAATACCCTAGGCTTTTATTCCATAGTTAAATTTTCGGTTTAATTCGTCTTCCTTAGCTTAATTATTAGTTCAGGTAATCTTCCCTGATTTCATCTGAAGTAGTTAGTTGATTGAATATTAATATAGAAACTCTGTCTCCCTACGGATTCGACCCTGCTTCCATTGACTACCTTAGTTAGATGACTGTAGGTTTATCTTTGAATAGGTGATACGAGTAAATCCTATCAAATTTTGGCGCCGTTGCCGGGGAGACGGCTAGTTTTCTAAGTTTTTATTTGGTTATTTGTTCTACTTCTCTGTACCTCATTGGAACTTCATTGTTCCAATTGAGGTACATTTTACTGCTTCTTTTTGTTTCTTTTGTATGCCCAGGTCTCAAAGAAACGGTTCCCCCATCCCAGCGGATCCCGATCTCATTAGGACAATCAGGCGAATACGAAAGAAAATTCAGAGAGAAAAGCAGTCTGTTCAGCTGAACACCTCTGGATCGGACACCTTGAGTTCAGTTATGTCTAAATCACTGAAGTCATATGGGGTGCCCAACCTAGACGGTCTCTCCACTGGACCTACTATGCCCACCATTGCCGCAGCAAATTTCGAAATTAAGCCTGGACTCATCAGCATGGTTCAGCAAAATCAGTTTGGTGGCCATCCTACTGAAGACCAGGCAAATCATCTGCAGCGGTTTCAACAGCTTTGTCGAACCGTCAAACATGCCGGCGTCACTCCAGATCAACTAAAGGTCATGTTGTTCGAGTTTTCATTGAGAGATAGAGGCCAGAAATGGCTGAACGACGTGAAAGAAACAGAATGGAGTGAGATTTCTGCCGCGTTTCTGAGAGAGTACTATCCACCTACAAAGGCAGCAGAAATAAGAAACAAACTGGCCACGTTTTCCCAAGAGCCTGATGAAACATTACGGGACGCGTGGGCTAGATTTAGAGATTTACAGAGAGAGTGTCCACACCACAACATGGACAAATGGTTCTTGACGCAGACATTCTACAATGGTCTGCAGTCTCAGACGAAGAGTATTGTTGATTCGTCTGCAGGAGGAGTTTTTCTGGATAAGGAAGTGGTTGTAGGCTATGAGTTTCTATCAAACCTCGCAGCCAATGATCATTCCACTTCCCGCAGCCTCACGAGGAAAGTACTGGAGGTAGATGCCATTGCATTATTGACTTCGCAGATAGCAAAGCTGAGTCAGCAGATTAACACCTTCAATTCCTCTTCCTCAGCAGCACCTCCTTTGAGTATTAATTCTATGTCTGCCGTAGCACCCATTACCTCATCTTACTAAGAGGTATGTGGTGTTCAGGGTCACTTTGGGCATGACTGTCAGTTCAGTCAACATCAGATGGAGCAGGCAAACGCATTTCAACAAAGACCACAAACCTTCCCCCCTCCACATGCCTACCAAAACCAGCAAAATTATCAACTTCCACCTCCACAAAATCATCCTAAACCCTCATACTATCAAACCCCAAAAAATTTCCAGAGACCACCACCACAAAACATCCATCATCCCAATAACTTCCAAACTTCACAAAAATTCCACACCCCACCTTAACAAAACAATAACCCACAAGAGCCTCCCATGTCTGAAGTGATGAAGCTGATGTTGAGCATGCAAAATACTAATGAGGAGGCGCAAAGAGTTCAAGAGCGACAAATGCTAGCTATGCAAACCGCTAATGAGGAAGCACAAAGAGCCCAAGAGAAGCACATCAAACTTCTCGAGACTCAAATTGCACAATTAGCAAGCACTAATGCTCAGAGGCGTCAAGGGGAATTGCCAGGGCAACCCATTCAGAGAGAACATGTGAATCCCATCACTCTTCGTAGTGGCATTGCTTATGATGCTCCTCCATTGCCCGTTGATGAGGTCACCCCAACTGCGGGGAAGAAGAGGGTGGTAGAGGAAGGGAAAAGGAAGAGTTCGACGTCTGAAGTCGACTTATTTGCAGAAGCTGAACAGACAGGGAAGAAGAAGGAGAAGGTTTCTGAAACGCCTTTTACACCAAGGCTACCTTTTCCTCACAGGATGCAACAATAAAAGGTCGATCAGCAGTTTGGTAAGTTCTTGGCTATGGTTAAGAACCTTGAGGTAACGATTCCATTCACAGATTTAATTACTCAAGTTCCAGTTTATGCCAAATTTCTGAAAGACATGATAACAAAGAAAAGAGACTTTGGTGGGGTAGAACGTGTCGTACTTACTGAAGAGTGCAGTGCTTTTATTCAGAATAAAACCCCACCTAAGTTGAAAGATCCTGGTAGTTTTTCTATCCCCTGCCATCTTGGACCTATTTTTATTGATAAAGCTTTGTGTGATTTAGGTGCTTCTGTTTCTGTTATGCCATTATATGTCTATAAGAAACTGAACATGGGAGCACTTAAATGCACACAAATCACTTTACAGATGGACGATCGTTCTATAAAATACCCCTAGGTGTTTTAGAGGACGTTCCTATGAGGGTTGGGAAATTCTATATTCCTGTTGATTTTGTGGTGTTAGATATGGATGAGGATGCTCAGATTCCTATTATTCTGGGTAGGCCGTTTTTGTGTACTGCTGGTGCTGTCATTGATGTCAAGTCTGGGTCTTTAACTTTGAGTGTTGGTGATGATAAAGTGATTTTTAAACTGACCAATGCTGTTAAGGCACCTATGCTTGAACAATCTTGTTGCAGGGCTGAGGTTTTGGATGAGGTAGGTGCAGAGAAGGTGAAAACTGCACCTAAGGTTACCTCACCGTCTGGAGGTATTATCAAGAACATGTGGAGGAGAAAGATGTTTGATGAGGGTGGCTCTCACTGCTTAGCCCCTCCTATTTGAGAGATGGAGGTATTATGGTCGTGCGGGACCTTTATAAACCAGCGCTGTGCGAGAGGCAACTCGTATTTTATCCCTTTTTCCTTTTCCTTTTTAGTTGAATAGGTGATACGACTAAATCCTATCATTAGCCTAAGTGTGGGATATCGAGAATTGAGATGGTTTCGACTCCTTAGAGGAGATTTAAGGACCTTTAGAGACTTTATATTATTTTAATCATCTACAGGTGGACTTTCTCCCGTGTTCGTGATCCGTTCGATAAAGGAAGTCAACAAAGTCCATTACAAGTCAAATGTTAATGGTCATTGCATTTCAGTTCTCGTTCGTGAATTTAGTTCGATAATGTTATGCATTCAAGCCTTGAGTGTGTGTTAGCATGTTAAGTCAAGTGTTGAAGAATAAAGCTGCTTGTACGGAGGATGTTGAGATGCCAAGCAAGCATCGCAAGCCATGCAACCACGCCTAGCAAGCAGCCCCAAGCATGGCCGCAATGGCGCGCACCCTGATGTGTTTTCCTTAGATGAATTTTCACCCTCTTGCAATAGGGTTTTGCCTATAGGTTTTTACTCTTCACTTGAAAAGGTTTTGTCCTATTTTAGGCTTCGTTTAATTAAGTATTTTTATTTTCTTTATTTAGTTTATTTCCTTAAGCTAGGCGTGTGACATTATATAAGATTAGGTTGTTATTAGTTTGTTTTAAAAAGATAAGATTAGTTTAAAGATAAGATTAAGATTCTTTAAAGATATGAGTTAGGGGATTGTCCTAACCATATTAGGTTTTCTTATCTTTATCTTGTTAGACTAGGATTATTTTTTATCTAGTTTCTTTAAGATTAGGATTAGTCATGTCTTCTCTATTTAGTTTTACATCAATAAAAATCAGATTTGAGTTATTAGAATTTCACGAGTCTTGCTTATGATTTAAGGTTGAGTACCTTACTTGTTTAGCATTGAAGAAAGACTGAGATCCATCTTCTACCCCTTTGGACTGAGATTAATAGGTTACTATCCCCATTATTGATTTGTTTCGTTTACTCCATTAAACTACATACCCAAACAATCATCTTTTAATTAAGTTCCTTGAACCCTAAAACTTTCTTCCACCCCCAAGAACCCTAAAGTAGCAATCTTTGGATCAAAATTCATATCACACCCCACACATCTTGATGCTCACCCAGCGCGCCAAGCAACGCACACATCACCTTCGAGCACAGGAACTATGCGCACCCAGCGCACTTTCATGCGTGCCAGCACTCCCCAGCATCGTACAGTTCAGTCGCGTCGCGCACCATCAGCTCACACCTCGCGCGAGACGAGCCCTGCAACACGCTTGTAGCGATTTATCGATCTTTGCTTAATTAACTTCATTTTTATTAGTTTCTTTGGACAACTTCCATTATTCCCATTAGTTTTAGAACCCTAATTAGAGGAGAAACCTATTTTCCTTCTCTAATCCCTTCCATGTTAGATTTAATTATCGAAGATTTGTGGATTGAAACTATGCCGATCGTAGCGTAAATCTACTCTTGAGAACGGTTGTTTAATCTTTGGTTCGTTATTGTGAGATTTCTACTATTTTCACTCTCTTAAATATAATTCTGATTTCTATTTTGACTACATGATTATTTTTATGATTACTAGGAAGTACAACTAGTCTTTCTATTCAATAACCTATTGCTAGAACTTTGAGTAATTGCTGATTCTTTCATTCTTCGTTCATAAGTAGCAAACTAGTTTCTAATTTAGAATCCGATTGTTCTTGTTAATTCCTAGTGGAATCATAATTTTCGAATTGAATAATTTGTGCTAGCAATTGTTGTTTGACTCATCGGTTCCTAGGGTTTGATGTGCTTTAGAATTGAACCATAATTGCAGATTCAATTATGTTGTTCTTTAGTTCAGTTAATTTATCTACAGATTCGGGTAGTTTAACTATTCTTTAGAGGGAGACGGGATTTGGTTCTCAATCTATGAGTGAATAAGAGTAGTTGTCTATACATAGAAGCTGGTGATCGATAATCCGAATTGAAGTGAAAATCAACCGGACTCAAGCTCTTCTTTATTGATCTTTCCTCATTTTATTATTGTTTTCTTAGATTGTTAGCTTACTCTTTTTATCTGAAAACCTCCCTTTGCAATCTCTTATACACATACTTTGGTACCCACATACATTAGTTTGTATTGGAAAGTTGGATTTGTATATATTATCTTTGGTAAACGCGTGGCACTGCGTTGCATCAAATTTTGGCGTCATTGCCAGGGAAATGGCAAAAACTAAAGTGTGTTCATATTAGATTGTTTTTATTTTCGTTTTGTTTTCTTATTCTCTTTCGTATATGGTTGAAACTCGTGCTACTAATCAAGATCAATTGTAGTACGATCCATAACTTGAATTGAGTCTTCTCAGGTTAAGGAGAGAATTGCGTGGAGATTTTGAAGAACTTCTTTTCCATGTTGATTTTTAGGTAGCCATGCCACCACGAGCGGAGGCACACACATTGAGGGAGCCAACTGCTCCTAAACTTGAACAAAAACCTTTGTGTATAGTGTTCCCTGAAGTTGATGAGGGAACCACCACCACCACCTTCGAGCTCAGAGTCAGGGCTCATTCATCTCTTGCCATCCTTTCATGGGCTTAGTGGGGAGGATCCGAACAAGTTTTTGTCGGATTTTCACGTAGTTTTCTCAAGCATGAAGCCGAGCAGTGCTACTGAAGAACAGGTGAAGCTGAAGGCGTTTCCTTTTTCCTTAAAGGATACCGCCAAAGAATGGCTTTAATATCTTCCGCCGGGTTGCATCTCCACATGGGCAGAAATGAAGCGACGATTCCTAGTGAAATACTTTCCAGCTTCTAAGTCCTCCATCTTGAAAAAGGTGATAAGCAATATTGAGCACAAATATGATGAGTCCCTTTATGAGTATTGGGAGCGGTTCAAGAGATTGTGTGAGAGTTGTCCCTATCATGGGTGCAATGACCAGGATCTCGTCTTATACTTCAAAGTGGTCTCTCAGATGAATATGTGCTTATGGTTAATGCTGCTAGTGGTGGGTCCATTATCAATAAAACACCGGATGTTGCTCGGGCTTTGATAGAGGAGTTGTCTGAAGGACCCTGGTATTTTGGTAGACGAAGTGCTCAAAGGAAGAATGTTAGTGTCGCAAGTGGTAATGATCCCCAATTGGGGGAGCAAGTGCAAGCTCTCACTTCCTTAGTGAGAGATCTTATGGTGAAGGGGCAAGTACATCATGTCAAAGCTTGTGGGATTTGTGCTTCCAGCCATCCCACTGATTTTTTCCTGTATTTGCAAGAGGGACCTGACACACTCGTTGCACGTGCCAAATTAATAAACCTAACTTAGCCTAATATAGGGTAAGAAAGGGTCGAATCCACGAGGAAGCAAGGTTTAGCCAAAGTTTGAAAGCGATTAAGCGAGCTAAGTCTATTTTGGGGGGTTTTGAGATTAATGATTAATTAAGAAATAGTAAACGAATTAGCTAATGATTAAAGTAAATGATTGGGTTTAAACTATAATAGGAAGACACTAGGGATAGGGGAATCACTAGTTAACCAATAACTAACCTATTTGTCAATCCAAGGGGATTCATTAGGGTCAACTAAGGGACTAAGTCGCTCAAGTGTTTCCTAGTTACTCTCTTGAGCTAATTAGGAGGACTTAATCAACCAAGTTTACCTATTCTCATGGTAAACTCAATCAACCAAGTATTTCCACAACTCATAGCGATTCAATTAAGGTCCTAGGAAGTCAATCACCTATTCTCATGGTGAAGTCAACCTATTGACTAGCCTAAGGTCAATCAAAAGCTTCATCTCTCGATCCTTCACTTTTGATCTCCAAATAAAGTTTAAATGGTGATCAATCAATTAAACAAGGCAATTAAATAAGCTACACAACCTAATTTCACCTAAGTCTAACCCCCAAGCTTGACTTTTAAGGTCAACTAATGATCACCTAGGTCATCCCCTTCCCCTAGCTAGAAGACTACTCACTAGCTATGAAAGACATGAAAGAAAAATGTTCAATCAACAATGGTGATTTAACTATATATGGTGAAGATCATCTCAACAAGCTCATCAAACAACTAATAACTACTAATCAATTGCTAAACCAAAATAAAGCAAGTAATTAAGCAAATAAAGAGAAGAGTAAGAAGAAATACTCAAAAATTGATTAAAACCAATTGCCAAACTCTATCGAAATAGCTTCAAAGCTTCGATTTCAAATTCTAGATCTACTTCGTCTCTCTAACTTCTACTTCTCTCTCTAAAACTCTCTCTAATTAAACTAATTAATCTCTTAAAATTAAAAAGCATAGTATTAGGATTATTACAAAATTGGTTTTATACCCCGTATAAATAAGGGCAAAACTGTAAAAGACGAAACAAAAATAAGGAGACTGGGCCATGGAGCGGCCCTGGAGCGGGCACTGTCACCTTGGCTTCATTTCTTCACATATGGAGCGCCCGCTCCTCTTCCTATGGAGCGCCCGCTCCCCTGTTTGGAGCCTCTTCCTTGCTTGTCTATCTTCTAAACACTCCAAGAAAATATTAGATGGGGGGGGGGGTATGCATATGCGAATGAAATGACCTATATGCAACCTAACTATATGCAAATGAACTTAAACTAAATGCTAAGCATGAGATTGTAAGAAATGATGAAAAGGGAAAGAAAAGGAAACTAAATGGCCTAAAATGCATCTAAATGCCCTAAAACTAAATGCAAATAAGTGAACCTAAAGTCCACTTATCAAATTCCCCAACTTGCCAATTGCTTGTCCTCAAGCAATTTACAATCTCAAGGAAACCAATGTATGAATAAATACTAAAAGGGCATCACAAAATCGAGGTCCTCGTCCTAATAGAGGTGTCGAGGCAAAGGGAGATCTCGACCAACTTTCGAAGCTTATAGCCGTCCTTCCTTATCCACAAGTTAGGGGGTCAATGGGTGGTCTAAGCTAGTGTGCAAAGAAAATGATCGTCCTAGAGGTCCCTCAACTATCACACAAACCCTCGTTGATCTGAAGTGAAACCTTTCCCTACAAAATGGAAAAACTCGCTCAACCTTGTTCCAATCGCGCCCCATACACTCACAAGATCCCCAAGCTAGCCTATTTATTCACTAGTTAACTCTTTATTTTGTTGCAAGGGCCCTAGACTACCTACTCGCCCGGTCCACTCTCGCTCGATAGTCATATTTCTGAGGCACGGTACCGAGCACTCGATGTGAGACGCGATAAGAGGGTAAGGTAGCTCATACCAAAGGCATTGTAGCATCTCTAGAGGCCGATACATGATTTTTTTTGTAACTATAGGCTACTAGCCTTGTGGGCTCTTATGCACCACTTATTTGATCTAATTGGCCAAAGGTGTCTTTTTTTTCTTTTCATTTTTTTTCAGTATTTTTGTGTTTTGGTTTAGTTTCCTCTTTTTTTATAAAAAAAAAAAGGCTATTAGCCACCCATTTTATTGATCTAGAAGGTTCTCAAGGTCACCTAAGGGCTTATCCAAGGTCAAGCGAGGTAAAGACTTTTTATAGGGAAATAGTGACACTAATTCATGCTAAAGGCGGGGTCTCGGACAATCAGGGGTCTATTCGTCCAAGACCTAGGCATCCAAGTTTAAAGCACCCTAATACTCCTAACGAGCACATAGGACACTCAACTAATTCGCCTACTCGAAAGTCGAGTTCCCACCCTCTAACCTCTAAAGTCAAAACATAGAGTCCTTCCTTAACTAAGTGATGCAAAATCTTTTTTTTAATGTTTTTGAAATTTTTTTACAACAAATTTACATGCAAACTACCAAAGACAAATCCTATATCCAATTAATAAGCTACATGCAAAACTATCATGATATGCAACTATACTACATGCAAAGTCTAAGACCTAAGAGGAGAAGAAGAAAATCAAAAGAAAAGCAAAGCAAAAGATATATACAAAGAAACAAAAGGTAGAAAAAGGAGAAAGTCATATACATGTAATATACAAGGAAAACAATCAAGCCATGGTCCTTATCATCAAATTCCTCGAGGCAATGAACAATGAAGCACACTCTCCTATCATGACTCGTAAACCCGACCTAGCAATGCATCCTCTCTAAGACACGCACCCAAAAGACGAGCATAATCAAATAGAACCACCCCCAAACAATTAAGGCACCGTCCTCGGTATAATCATCAAAACAAGTAAGGAGGGAGAGGGCAATAGGAGCTAGTCCTCATCCATATGAGGAGGACCTTCTCCAGAAAGGGGAGGTGGTGGCATGTCTCCCGAAGAGGAAGAGGGCGCAGCGTCGGCAGGCCATAAGCTAAAGGGGCGGGGCCATAAGGCTCCCAACCGCCTGTGTAGCCCGAAGGCCACGCGCCGTAGGGGTGGGGATAGGCGGGATCACCCAGGGGGTTGGAACCCCCAGGTGCTCGCCAATCATACGGTGCTTCCACGATGGGCCGATTCGGGTACGTGGGTTGGCGTTCATTCCATCCAGTACCGGCCCCGTGTTGAGGAGGCCAATTTGGAAAGTTGACATATGGGTAAACATTTCCACTATCCGCGTGGTGATATAGTACATTGCATTGGTTTGTACCATCATCCACACTTGAGTCCTCTCTCAAGTACCTTGGATCGTATTCATCATCGATCTTGGTTGAGAGCGGGGCTGTAATAAGGCTTCCTTGTAGTCAAAGAGCGGGACGACACTGAGGCCGACGGCCGGAACTCGGCTCCCCGTGATGGAGAGGAAGGGAGCTAAGTCGACGTGTGCGGCCTGGGCTTCCCTGAAGGGGGGCTCAAAAGGGATGAGAAAAATATCAAGCATCCTCCCCGTCATGATCAAAGCTGGTCACCTCCAGGTTTGGTAGGTAACAATGATGACGACCCCTTACCTTCCAAACGAACCACGCGGGTGGGGGTAAAATGGATCCACTCGGCAGCTCTGTCCTAATTCAAATCGAAGGGGGGGTTCTTATCGCCAGGAGTCAACAAAGAGAGTTGCTCCCCAAACCCAAGGCGGAGGCAATCCCCCCACAATGAATTTCGGATTTGAATAGTTGACGACATATAGCAAGACATCGTTGGAGAAATAGGAGTCAAAATTGACACCCCGATTAAATAGGGTGATCAGAGGCAATGAAGAGTGCACTCGCTTGCTCTTCGAGGGCTACCTTACTTGGTTCCTTTTTTGAGTAAATGGCGGTAACCAAGAGGCGGTGAATGTGTATCTAAGGATGGGGGAATGCATGTGAGGAGGAGTAACCCGTCTTTGGATCAAAGGGCGTATCCGACGATGTCTCGCAAAATACATCCCTGATGAAGACGGGATATTGCCAAGTCTCAGGATTGCGAGTCGTTGAGGCATCACTTTGTTGATTAACCCTGTGAAAGATGCATTGGGGTTGATTGAAAAATTGGGTTTTTTTTTTGGTCCCCCTCGTATCCCTCGACCTCGCGTCCCTCGAGAGAGGCTAAGAATTCCAAGGTGAGGCGCTGGCCCGTTTTAGCGCTAAATGTGTAAAAGCGTTCCATGCCTAAAATAAATAAGGCACGGCTTACATCACTCGGAATCCCTAGACTTTCAAGGGTGTCACCATGGAAAAACTTTGAAGCTTTAATCTTCCGGTGCTTCCGTGGTAATGTTGACGTTTATGTTTGGGGTTGACGAACTTAAGGGCCGAAGAATAGCCCTTTTTAATTCTTTTGGGGGAAGGAGCCCTGGTCTTTTTACTTTTTCTGCATAAACGAAACACGCTTGGAGTTTGAGGAGAATAACTCAGCCAAGTGATGATTTTGGGAAATCAAAAGACCCGAAGCTCAAGCCAACAAATAAGCGCGAAAACAAAAAAACCGCTAAGACAAAAATCAATGTAAAAATTAAGGAAAAATGAAAAGAAACTCGAAAAATTAAAAACCTAAAAAACAAGGAAAAAGTAGGCTAAAAGGAGTAAGCAACTAAAAATAAAAGAATAGAAAGAAATCACACAAAAATTCCAAAAATCAAATAAAAATCAAAATGTATCTAAATCTGCCAGCTATGTCCACAAGAAGCACCACAACCATCATATATTCAAATTTGTAAATAAAATCTAGAAGAAAAATGAAAGTTGGGGTTGAGTTTCCACCTCCACTGAAAAGGGTGAAGAAATTCCACAATTAAAAACAATGTAGGTTACTTCGAGCTTCAAGCGTGTTCCTTCCGCATTTCTTCAAAAAATTTCCCCAACTTTGAAGTGATGACGAATTTTTGAATTTGGGGCTTTTTGACGAAAGTGAGTTCTTTGTGTAGAAGAAGAGAAAAGATGAAGGTTTTGTGAAGGAAGTGGTTAATGGCAAAAAATGAAGGAGATATGGAGGTTTGAAGGTTGAGTTTTAATGGAGTTTAGAGAGAGAAAAGGGGTTTGAAAAGATGAATGAATGGATGAGAGTCAAAGGAATGAGGGTAATGTGAGTATGAGTGAAAGGATGAGGGTAATGTGAGTATGAGTGAAAGGGGGGTAAGAGAGGTGGGACGGATTTGGTTGGGGGGGTTTAAAAAAAACACGTGCCAAACTAAAAAAAAAACGAAAAAACGTACCAGCGTTCTCCAATCCTGGAGCGGGGCGCTCCAGGCCCTTCTCCTGGAACGCTCCATCTTGCTGCCTGCCTTCCGGTTTTTGGCACAGACCAGACCGCCTGCTCCATTTCCTCTGGGGGGCCTTCTCCATTTCCTACAAGCGCCCCTCCTTAGGCTTTTGTGGTCGTCCCTCCTCCCTTTCAATACTAACCATTTTTTCTTTATCATTTCTTCCTCTAATTTCTCTCATACTAAACCTCTTGTTTGCTCCCCTTTCTTTTTTCTTTTTCTTTTTGCCCCATTTTTTTCTTTCGTTCTTGTGGTTTTATTCTTTTCTAGCTAGAACCGGGTTGCCTCCCGTAAGGGGCTTCTTTAAAGTCGTGAAAAACAGCCTCCACTAAATTAAAATTCTCGCTAGGGGAAGGGGTAGTCATCCAAAACAGTAGCAACCAAATGTCTGCCAAATTTGGATTTCATTCGTGGTAGACCATGAGTCTTTGCCCATTTACTTGCGTTCCTTTTTCTTCACTCACACTTTCGCTCCATGCGGGAACACTGTTTTTACTTCAAGCGGTCCATTCCACCTGAACTTAAGTTTGTCTGGAAAGAGTCTTAGCCTAGAGTTGAAGAGAAGGACCTTGTCTCCTACCTTGAACTCTCTTCATTATCCTTCTATCATGCCATGCCTTAGTTCTCTCCTTATAAATCCTAGCATTTTCAAGGCATCCCGCCTAAGCTCCTCGAGCTCATGTATATCCAAAAGTCTTAACTTTCCCGGACGAGATCAAATTCAAAAGCTTGATGGCGCAATGTACTTTCTGCTCTAACTCAGCTCGCAAGTGGCATGATTTGTCGCCCACTAGCTTGTAGGGGGTTGTGCTAATTAGTGTCTTAAAAAGCCTCCCTATAAGCCATTAGAGCATCATCGAGCTTTAATGACCAATCCTTGCGAGATCAGTTCCCGTTTTTCTCCAAGATGAGCTTCACCTCCCGATTTGACATTTCCTTTTGGCTGCTGCATTGTGGATGATGGGAGGGCCCCGTTTTATGATCCACCCCATATTTGGGGAGGAGTGCTTGGAAACTCTTTTTGACGAAATGGGATCCCCCATCACCCAATCACGACTCTCGAAACCCCAAACCTCGGAAATATCATGGACTTAGAGAGCTTGGTAACTACCTTAGCATCATTTTGTAGGGGAGGCGTGCTTCCATGGAACATAGTCGACCGCCGGTAAAATGTAGGGTTACCAAACGAAGAAGGAAAAGGTCCCGTGGAATCTACCCCCAAACGTCGAAGATTCAATTCTACATGTTGGTGAGGGGTAATTCGTACCTCTTGGAGATGTTGCGAAACCACTTTGACACCTATTACAAGATTTCACAAAGCCCCAAACATCCTTGAACATTGAGGGCCACCACAATCAACAAGATAAGATCTTGTGCTTGGTCTTGTCGGCGCCCATATGTCCTCCGAGGGGGAATGATGACATTTCTCGATCACAGTTGCGATTTCATCATCGGAAAGCATCTCGATATAAACCATCCTCCCCCTCTTAACAAAAGTGGGTGTCCCAACATAAAATTTAGAATCATGGAGGAGGCACTTCGTTGTTGTTGTACAAACTCAAGGAATGATCCCCGAGCGAGTAGTTCGCCATGTCGGCAAACCATGAGGTATTGAGGATTTGATGGAGTAGAGGAGATCATCATTTAAAGCTATCATCAATGGGAAGCTCATGAGGAAAGAAGTCTTCAATCAAAGGCAACTGTGAAAGGTGGTCGGCCACCAAGTTTTTCGTTCCGCTTCTTTTCTTTAATCTCAATGTCGAATTCTTGAAGGAGCAAGATCAATCGACTCAGCAGCAGCTTCGCATCCTTCTTGGACATAAGATACTTCGTTGTTGGTGATCCGTGTACACTGCCACCTTTGAGCACACGAAGACAAGGCCGAACTCAAGAAAACACAACCGCCAGCAACTCTTTCTCCGTTGTGGCGTAGTTCTTTTGAGCCGAATCAAGTGTCTTGCTCGCGTAGTGAACAACGTGAAGCTTTCCCTCTTTTCTTTTCCTAAAATGGCTTCCACTGCATAATGGGCTTATCACACATTAGTTCGAAAGGCAACTCGATCCGGAGCTTGCACAATGGGGACGAAAATAAGAGCGTACTTTAAAGTCTCAAAAGCATTCAAGCAATCATTATAAAAAACAAACTCATTATCTTTTTGCAAGAGGCTAGATAAGGCCTAGCAATCTTAAGAGAGTCCTTTATAGACCGGCGGTAGAAACCGGCATGACCAAAAAAGATCGCGCTCCATCTCACCGTAGTGGTAAAGACGACTTCTCTATGACCTCAATCTTGGGGCTTCATACCTCGAATTCCCTTTTGGGAAATCTTGTGACCCCAACACAGTGCCATCCTCAGCTTCGTGAAGTGACACTTCTCCCAATTAAGCACTAGATTCATCTTTTAACATCTTTGAAGCACATTTTTAAGTTCTTGAGACAATCGTCAAAAGATGGCTTTACCGGAGAAGTCATCCATGGGGCCCTCAATGGTATTTTCCATGATGTCCGAAAAGATGGCGCTGACACATATTTGGAGATATGGGGGGCGCGTTGCACAAGCCAAATGGCATCCTTCTATAGGAAAAGGTACCAAATGGACAAGTGAATGTGAAGATACTTTCTTGGTCATCTGGTGGATAGAAGATTTGAAAGAACCCCGAATAACCATCAAGGAAACAAAAATGGGAATGGCCCGCCGATCTTGAGACATTTGATCTATAAAGGGGATGGGAAAATGATCTTTCCGGGTGGCTTTATTCAATCTCCGGTAGCTCATGCACATACGCCACCCGGTCACCGATCTAGTGGAAATTTGCTCTTCCTTTTCATTGGTGATGGAGGTCGTACCTCACTTTTTGGGGACCACATGGACGGGACTAACCCGCCGACTATCGGAGATAGGGTAGATTATCCCGCCAAGGAGTTGAGACCTCTCCTTTTTGACCCTTGCTTCATATTGGGATTCAAGATCATTTGAGGCTTAATAGAAGCATGATTGTCATCAAGATGAATTCTATGCATGCATAGGAGTGGGACTCCTTTATAGGATGTGATACTGTCTGTCGCACTTGTGTTCCGAAGGACATCGAGAAGTTGAGTAAGGACGATGCCTTCAAGTGTAGCATTGACTGTCACCGGGTAAGTCTACTTCCTAAAAAAGCATATTTTAAAGAAGGGAGAAGGGTTTCAACTCTACCTTGGGAGGAGGCTTGGAACTCTCCTCCCGCTTAGGTGAAGGTACCTCAAGGGGCTTCGATCTTCTCTTCCTTAGCACAATAGGTTGGAGAGGCATCCATGGTGAGCTTGAAGTTTTTCACTTCCTCGTATCTTCGGAGTCCTCTCCTAAAAGTACATCTTCCGAGGGATCCTTCTTAGCCATTGCCATCAGAGCTAGAGACCTCGCCGTGAAAACTATCTATCCTTTTTACCTCTTCCATGATTGGAGACTTCATCGATTGCTTGAAAGCAAGGGGCGCCTTCGTCTCCTACCCTTAATGTAAGCACGTCACGGGCCATGTCAACAAGAACCCCTATCGTTTTAAGGAAAGGCCTCCCAAGTATAAGGGGCAGGGGGGAAAATAACACCATATTTATAACCACAGAGTCGCGAGGGATGAAGACCACTTCCAACTTGGTGGGGGACATCATGAAACTCTCCAAGCCGGGACTTTCAAATAGGTATCGGCGAGTTGAATGACCACTCCTTGTAGGCTTCAGTTCAAAATTAAATTGCTTAGCGATGGACAAGGGCATCAAACTGCCGCTTGCCCCCCAAATCCGCGAGGCCTCTTTGGGCTCAATTTGATCTTTCGAGGAATAGAAAATGACCCCGGATCTTCAAGGAAGTTGCTTGGGGGCTTGTTTTGAAGTACGACACTAACTTCGGCGGTCAAAGCAATGGTGGCACTTTCCTCGAGCTTGGTCTTGTTGGAAAGAAGCTCTCGCCAAGAAACTTCGCATAAGTAGGCATTTGAGGCATGGCTTGGCGAAAAGGGATGTGCACTTTAAGTCCTTTCATGACTTCTCAGAATTTCATGAACCTATCATTGAGTTGCTTCTTAGTGAGCCTTTGAGAAAAAGGAACCAAGGCACATAAGCCTTGGGTGCCGCTTGACTAGCCTCTTTGCGTTGCTCGCGAACTCCTTTCTCTTGGCTTGGTTGATATCACATTCATCCTCTACTATTACCTCTTCAAGAAGCTTCTCGGCACCCTTCTCTAGCACAACTCGACTTAAGGTCTTTCATTCACCTCAAGTCCCATCAAATTGGGGAATCATGGGTTACACCGGATCCCCAAGTAATGGCCTTGGTATGCTAGGGAATGCAGGGGTTGGATTGGGGGTGGTGAAGAAAAAGTTGAGTTGCTTACTTGTTGGGCAATTTGGGCAAGTTGGGTCTCGATCATTTTTTGTGAGCTTGCATTTGTTGCACGGAAAGTGGGTGTCCACAAAATTCTTGTCATTATCGGCATTGGTCTTGTTTGTTAGGCATTGAAAAGTTGAAGTGTAGACTCGAGTGATGAAGGCTTTGGTGGGTTATGCTCAAAGGGTGATCTTTGTTGTGGTTGGTTAAAACCGGGTGGTCGAAAGTTGGAGGTGTAGTTGTTATGATTTTTGTGGAGGGTGTTTCAAGTCCTTCAGGGTGTTGTTGCATTCCTTGGTTGTTTAAGTTTGAAGGCCCTCTTGCCTTGTTGACCTATGCTACGCTCCGTAGATACTCACAATGGGCTTTCGTAGTCGGTACCTCCACAATTTCACAAACTTGGGAAGGTGGTTGGCTTGGGGATGCCAAGTTCACCTTCTCAAGTTTCTTAGCTAGAGTGTCTAGCTTAGCATGGATATGATCCATGGCCACCACATCATACTTCCCACTTTGTTAACCTTCTTGCTTGTAGACCTTGTGTTCCCCAAGGAAGTAATGCCTCGCAACCTCTTCTATGGTGGCTCAATATCTTCACCCGTATCTTGGTGAGTTGACCCCCTGCTCCGAATCAAGACTAGCTCTAGTCATGGGCAGCAACCCATCATAGGAATTTTGCATCAACATCCATTGACTATACCCATGGTGCGGACATGACCTTCGGAGGTCTTTGAACCTATCCCATGCCTCATTCAAACTCTCATCCTCATCTTGTATGAAATTAGAGATCTTCCTCCTAGTCTAGGAAGTCTTCTCTTGGGAGTAGAAACTCGTCAACAAAAGCTGCCGTTACTTGTCCCAAGTAGTCAATGAATCAGGAGGTATGATTGTAACAACTTCTTGGCTTTCCCCTTAGAGAAAAGTGAAAAAGATTAAGCCTCACAAGCTCTTGAGTAACATTATTTTGCTTGATCGTGGCACAAAACTCAAAGAAAGTTTGCCAAATGGTCAAGTGGACACTCGCTGAGTACATCCTCCATAAGGCTCTTCTTGATCATTCTAATCAAGTGTGGAGAGAACTCAAAGTTAGCGGTAGTTGTCGGCTCCGTATCCCAGTTTTGAGCTCAACTGCTTCGGGGTGACTATAGTCCCTCAAAGCTCTTGGAACGGGTGGGTCCTCCGCCATTATACTAGAAGTTGAAGAACGTGATTAATCTTCCTCATACACCTCCCCGGGTTGCTCCTCACTAGTAGCTAGTACCCCTTGGTTCCCGACAAATCCTCCTCAACTCCTGTAAAGTGCCCTCAAGATTGTGGTCAATTGGAAGCAATGGATCTCCTCGTAACCTTCTTGACATGCAAATACAAAAGCTCCAAGGAAAGATTAGCAACACAAGGGCTTACTACCAAGTAGTAAGCAACTAATAGTACCAAAGAAAAACAAAAATAGAAAAGGGGAGGGGGAATAGAGTTGACTTAGACTCAAAAATCACAATTCAATGCAATGTAATCCGTTGCTTCCCCGGCAATGACGCCAAAATTTGACACGCTCGTTGCACGTGCCAAATTAATAAACCTAACTTAGCCTAATATAGGGTAAAAAGGGTCGAACCACGGTAAGCAAGGTTTAGCCAAAGTATGAAAGCGATTAAGCAGAGCTAAGTCTATTTTTGGGGGTTTTTGAGATTAATAATTAACTAAGAAATAGTAAACGAATTAGCTAATGATTAAAGTAAATGATTGGGTTTAAACTATAATAGAAGACACTAGTGATAGGGGAGTCACTAGTTAGCCAATAGCTAACCTATTTGTCAAGCCAAGGGGATTCATTAGGGTCAACATAAGGGACTAAGTCACTCAAATGTTTCCTAATTACTCTCTCGAGCTAATTAGGAGGCTTAATCCAACCATTTTACCTATTCTTATGGTAAAATCAATCAACCAAGTATTTCCACAACTCGCAGCGATTCAATTAAGGTCCTAGGAAGTCAATCACCTATTCTCGTGGTGAAGTCACCTATTGACTACCTAAGGTCAATCCAAAAGCTTCTATCTCGATCCTTCACTTTTGATCTCCAAATAAAGTTTAAATGGTGATCAATCAATTAAACAAGGCAATTAAATAAGTTAGACAACCTAATTTCACCTAAGTCAAACCTCCAAGTATTTTAAGTCAACTAATGATCACCTAGGTCATCCCCTTCCCCTAACTAAAGCCTACTAACGCTTAGCTATGAAAGACATGAAAGAAAAAGGTTCAATCAACAATGGTGATTTAACTATGGTGAAGATCATCTCAACAAGCTAATCGAACGCTAATAACTACTAATCAATTGCTAAACAAAAATAAAGCAAGTAATTAAGCAAATAAGAGAAGGTAAGAAAAAATACTCGCAAATGGATGAAAAATCGTTTCTCAAACTCCATTGAAATAGCTTCAAAGCTTCAAAGCTTGATTCTCAAATTTTAGATCTAATTTATCTCTATAACTTCTGCTTCTCTCTCTAAAACTCTCTCTAAAACTCTCTCCTATTAAACTAATTAATCTCTGAAAATTAAAAGCATAGTATTAGGATTATTACAAAATTGGTTTTATACCCCGTAGAAATAAGGGCAAAACTGTAAAGACGAAACAAAAATAAGAGACTGGGCCGTGGAGCGCCCGTTGCAATATGGGGTGCCCGCTCCTGGAGCGCCCGAGGGACCGCTCCAAGCCACGCCTATCACCTTAGCTTCGTTTCTTCCTATGGAGCGCCCGCTCCTCTTCCCCTGGAGCGCCCGCTCCCCAATTTGAGCCTCTTCCTTGCTTTTGTCTATCTTCAAAGCACTCCAAGAAAATATTAGATGGGGGGAGGGGTATGCATATGCAAATGAAATGACCTATATGCAACCTAACTATATGCAAATGAACTAAAATTAAATGTTAAGCATGAGATTATAAGAAATGATGAAAATGGAAATAAAACGAAACTAAATGGCCTAAAATGCATCTAAATCCTAAAACTAAGTCAAATAAGTGAACCTAACATCCACTTATCAGGACCAGAGTGAAGAGGTCAAGGGCCATGGGTTTTCAAGGCCAGCAGGAGCTCCAAATCATGGGCAACGTTCGGGGCCAAGGTAAGGCTCTTCAATATCTTGTGAAGAAATGATACATGCCTTGACCAAAGAACATGACCTCTATGCAAGGTAATATGGTACAGTTTTAGTAGCAAACTTGGGCTAGCATTAAATCTAGAAAATCAGATGAGTCCGGGGTGCGGTGAGTAGTTTGCGGCTCGTGGTATTGGGAAATTACCATCCCAAACCGAGTTGAATCCGAAGAAGAATATGGTGTTTCATGTTATGGTGATAGATTAGGCACCAAAGCAGCAAAAGGGAAGTCTTTTGATTCCAAACTACAAGCCTCTTCCACCTTTTCCTGCAGCATTACGGGCCGACAGAAGGTATGAAAAGAGCAAGGGTCTTTATGAGGCCGTGCATGAGCCCAAGGTGAGTCTTCCTACCCCTCGTGTAGTAGAGCAACCAAATGAGTTTGTTGGTGTTGTCTCCATAATTTTCTCCCCCCTAAGCGTGAGCACCCTGGCATGTTTACTATCCTTTCACAATCTATGACACCCCCATTCCCCAAGCTATGTTGGACTTAGGAGCGTCTATCAATGTGATTCCCCTCCCCTTTATGAGTCTTTAAAGCTTGGTCCTCTTATTGCTACTAATGTCGTTGTGCAATTGGCTAACGGATCCGCTATCCACCCGAAAGGTAAAGTGGTGGATGTGTTAGTCAAAGTTATTAAACTGCAATTTCCTACGATTTCTATGTATTGGAGATGGGTCTAATGCCTCCCCCGTTTTCTTAGGGGGAGATTGTTTTTGAAAAACTCCAATACTAAGATTGATGTAGCTACAGGACGTTGAGTGTGGAGATTTGGGGGTCGGGTTCAGTCTTTTGGAACGTTTGGTTCTGAGAAGTCTTGGTCCCCCCTTAATGTTTTTTGGCACTATAGAGTCGGTGTCACGTCCTTCTTGTGGCACTTGTAAGAAAAAAAGGCTAAAAAGGTGAAGAGTCCTCGTAAACCACCCGATTCACCGTGATTATCCAATTGTTTTCACTAACGTTGGCTGGGCAAGGTGTGGTTCCTCTGTTTGTAGCGACAATAGTTCAATCAAGGAAGTGAGTCCTTCGCCGATTAATTTCGGGAGTTAGTAGTCGAGCTAACGACTTTCGGCTAAGCGTTACCGAGGAGGCTCCGAAGCTTCTTTCTTTTCTTTTCTTTTCTTTCTTTCTTTTCCTTCCGCCTTTCATCTTCTCCTTCTTCTTCTATTTTTGGAATTCCACCATCTTTTCTATTCCGCCACATAAAATAGCCATACCCTATTCCTGTTCGCTTTTCCATTCCCCTATCCACAAAATTTCAAACACATTGAGCATTTGCATCCTATATTTCTCTGTTGGTGCAAATTTCGAACCTTTCCTTCCATTAGCCGTTGGGTTTGAACTTTTATTGTTGGTTGGTTGAGGGAGTTTTGGTGGTGAAGTCGAGTTGGGTCTTTGGTTTCGCACATTTGTTGTTGGAGTTGGGTTTTTGATGCATAATGAGTGTTGGTGTTTAGGGAGTGAAGACTTTGTGAGAGTTGATGTCGTGTTTATCCCCTCTCCCATTCTTTTTCCTTCTTGGGCTTGTTCTCACATTGAGGACAATGTCTTGATTAAGTGGGGGGAAGGGAGATATTCATTACTTTGGGTGTGTTTTTGTGACTTACACATTTATTTTTGCTTTACTTTTTGAAAAAAAGCTGATAAATGAAAAAGGTCCAAAAATATGTGAAAACCCGTCGAGTTGGAAACTCAGGCAAGAATGTGGGCCTGGATTGGTTGAAAAGTCGAAAGAGCAACCTATACAAGAAAGTGGCTATCTAGAGCGGGTGAGATGGTGAGTTCATAATTTGAAACAAAAAATGTGTGAATCTAGGATGAAAACTGAAAGAGCTCATAGGCGAAATCAGAGATAAAAGAGAGATATTTTGAATTTTTGTCGGTTTGGTGTCATCCGAAGACGATGATATAAGGAGTGTTTCGGGTAGGATTTCATCTTGGTGTTTGGTAGAGGCGAATAGGTTAGAACTCATCTATCTTTGGAGAAATAAGGAGTGGTTGGCGTGATGTGTGTGGATTTGGTGTGAGTTTGAGTCCTTTGAGATTTTCGGGGCTCAATTCCCAATATTGATTTCATGACTCTTGGTGTTGAATGTGATTGGTTTGCTACTAACGTTGTTTCAGGTGAGCTTTTGGTTCAAGTGTGGGGAGGTGTCTTTTGCCCTATTTTTTAACCTTAAGCTATTGGGGGAAGAGTCGCATCATTTACATACACTACGATGGTAGTGATAAGGGTAGTTTTGATGTGTACTGTTTTGGGAAGGTTTACCCCGTATTCTTAATGATTGAGTTTACTGGAGGTCGGTAAAGTTCACGTGTGTGAGTGTTTGATCAGACCTATTAGGCGTGGTATTAGAGCATTTTAGAGTTCGTTTTGTGAGGTTTGGGCCTTCGGGGGGGGTTTCTTAATTATTAGCCTAAGTGTGGTATATGGAGAATTGAGATGGTTTCGACACCTTAAGGAGATTCTTTTAGCACGTTTGGATACTTTATATTATTTTAATCATTTACAGGTTGATTCTGTCCCGTGTTCGTAATCCCTTTGATAAACAAAGTCAGCAAAGTTCGTTAGAAGTCGAAGGTTAATTATTACGGTCGTTGCACGTGCCGAATTAATAACCAAACTTAGCTTTAATATTGGGCGAAGAAATCGAATCCACGCGGAAGCAAGGATCAATCAAGGTTTGAATGTGATTTGGTGATTTAAGCCTATTTTTGAGGATTTTTGAGATTTAATGATCAGCTAAGAAAATAGGAACTAAGGGGG